>JBBPLK010000134.1:0-34029 GCA_038089735.1 Exsudoporus frostii
GGAACATGATCACCAACGATGAAGGGATCTCCCCGGAGATCTGGAACCAGTTCGTAGGAGGTGATATTCCAAGCATCACCTTCTAGAAGGCTCTGCTCACCGCCCCCCCTTCCGAGTCCACCCGTTCCGTTCTGTTCCCATTTCCTCCTGATCTATTTGACCTCTTGGACTACGCCTCCATGGCAGTGTTCTCTTTATACACAGCCCAGTCATCCTTATTTAGTCATCTTCCTTTTATATCTATTACCAGCCCTGAAGTCTTAGATCCCTATTTATACCGGGGCTTCTCCCGCAACTGTTTTCCCTAACCTTGATCTACACAATATACCGTGTTCATCAATCTTCCCTCGCTTCGAAGCCCTCAGCTTCTGGAAGCCATCTCGCTTATACTAGATGGGACTGTGCCACTGTCTCCCTTACTGGACGAGACTCCGCCATCGTCCCTCAACCTCTACTCGGTAGTAGAGGATTGCTCACTCGCCACTCGTACAACTGCACCAGTACCTAGCAGTTGGTAGCTGGAGCCCCGGACCCTTGACCACAGCTAGAGCTGTTGGGTTTCCACACATCACCTATATATGCCGAGTCTCCGTCTTGGACCAGAAGTACCCCCGAGGATTGGTTAACACGAAAGTGTTAGTTGTTGACATCACGGTTGACGTAACAATCATAGTCCTATTCATATCTGTGCTTACATGCATCCTTTACATAAGTTTTCTTGGTTCTGGGATGTCTATGTTACATTAACCATGACATTAACAACTAACACTTTTGTGTTAACCAATCCTTGGGAGTACTTCCAGTCTGGGACAGAGACTCAGCACGTATAGGTGATGTGTGGAAACCTGGCAGCCTCACTACACCAAGCTAACTGCAGTCAAGGGTCCTGGGCTCCAGCTACCAACCATGAAGGCACTGGTGGAGTTGTGCAAGTGGTGAGCAAGCAGTAACGACAACCATGTTGATACTAGAAACAATGGCGGAGTCTCATCTGGGAAGGGGAGACAGTGGCAGAGTCCCATCTAGTGCTAGCAAGAATGCTTCCAGAAGCAGAGGGCTTTGAAGTGAGCAAAGATTGATAGACACAATTGATTGTGTAGATCAGGGTTAAGGGGAAACATGTCACAGGAGAAGCCCTGGTATACTCTATGGTTTAGGACTGGTGAGATATATAAAAGGAAAATGGCTATATGGGGAATACTGGGCTATGTGTAAAGAGAACATAGCCAGGAAGGCATTGTCTGTGAATATCAAATAGAGCAGAAAGAATAGGAAGAACTTGGAATGAATCGGAACAACTCAAAAAGAGTCGGGAGGGTGCAGAAGGGGAGGCAGTGAGGTTCAGCCTCTAGAAGGCGATTCTCGGAACATCGCTGCCTATGAACTGATCCCAGATCTCCAAAGAGATTCCTTTGTCATTAGTAATCATGTCCCATAGTGCCTGGGACAGTAAAGAGGGTGGAATGGAGGAAAAAGGCAGGGGGTCCCATATGTCTGTAACAGTCTGCATGTATATGGTGTGAATGTATGGTATTGGTTGCCCCTTTCTCTACTATTAGTTCCTAGAGTAAATCTGACACTGAACTCCAGTGAGTGACTCTGCACTTCTCTTCACACTACTTGGTGTGCCTGGTACAGAGGTTGTATCTCAGGTGGGAGGAATACAAGACTGAGTTCCAATGGAATCTTGTCAGCACCAAGGAGGTCTTCCAGAGCCTCTTTGTCTTTGTGGATGCTGTCTATATTTGACTCCAAAGTTGAGAGAGAACAGTGGTGAGATGATGGAGTATGGACAGTAGTGATCACATTTGTGATGAAGTGCTCTATGCCCTTGTTAGTGGTGGGATAAAACCTCTCTGAATTGTATGGATTGGTAGTGAACTGTAGTTGCTCCTCTACTTGCTGCCTTATGCATTCTATATGCTGCAACAACAAGGATCCTGTATAAGAAGGAAAATGCAGCACTGAGCAATATCAGCTTGTTTTGCCAAGTAGTACTTTATGATGATCTTACTTGTGACCAAAGCCCTTTATCACTTTTAGGATTTCTCTGCTTTGTGGGTATCTATGTATAGTGAGTAGAAGATATAGTCAAGTTCTAGTGAAATAACCAAAAGTCTCGACCCACTTAAAGGTCTACACTTGGCTGCTTACTTATGAGAAAAGAGGGGGAAGAGAGTAATGGCTCAAAAGTCTTATTCAAGGAAGGAGATCTTATGGGAAAACTCCAAGAGAACTTGACTGAAGTTCTCTGGCAGCAACTTTGGCCTTTATATACTACTCATAATATGTGTATATGTTTGTATTGGATCTACTGATTATTACTGCATAAGGACTAATCCTAAGCCTTGGGCTGTGGATAGTGGTAATTAAAAGATGGAAGCATAGAAGCATAGCATGTGTGAGGTGTGAGGTGCATCAAATGGAAGAGAAGAAAAAAAGTGCATAGTCATGCACAGCATGGAGATTAAAACAAGGCTGTATAAGCATAGGGAAGATTGTAGATCTTGTAAGAAAATAGTTAAAGCATAAGCATACCTTGTGATAAGATAATCATGTGTCACAATAAGATAAGATAAGTGAAAAGTGAAAAATATGACCAAGTCCATTAAGGTGAAAAGTACTGTTCATAACAATTGTCATTGTCATCATCATCATGCAAACCATCTTCACTCTCATCCTCATTTACTTGGCACTGTAGGTTTTCCAATCTTTGCATCAGTATTTTAAATTCTCAGCTATTGATTTCCTGCAGTAGCCTGGTCTTCTTGGATACACAGGGCATGGTGAGGGTAGGGAAGGATGTGTTGATAATCTGCTCATCACACTGTACCTGCTATTTTTATGCACTCAATTCTTTTTTTGTTTCAATCTACATACTTAGTTGAGCATCACAAGTAAGCAATTCATATGATTAGGATGTCAGCCTGATGGTCAGCTTGTGGTTGGCATTATCAAAGTTCCAACCTGGCCACAAAGTCCAGTGCCTCCAGATTCAGATAATACACAGAACATACTATAGCATCAAAATAGCACCAAAATAGTCCCAAAATAGCCATCATGAGCCCCACTTATGTTTATTTTTGGAATAACCTGATTTGGGTGTGTAGTCTGATCATTGACTACATCGGGAGTCGGGGACTGATGTATGCACTACTACCAAACATGTATACAATATGGTCCACTATTTATTGTTCGATTTCTGGTTTGTCTTTGAAAATTAACAGCTCATATAATGATGCGATCTGATTACCCTATAGGCGCTTAAGCAATTGGAGGACTGTCAAGTAGGTCGAAATATACCTTGCACTCCAAAACATCTATCACATCCCGCAAACGATCACCTACGACGTGGCGCTTCGCCGCTTGCGTCGCACAATCCAATGACCTATACTCCTCAGCGAGGTGACCGTAAAGCCTGGCATTGAGATGTCTTCAGCGAAACAACAACAACAAAAATAAAGGCTGGCATACTCCCTGAAGTGAGCAAATTCATCTTCGAGCTCACCAATGACCCGAGCAAGCACAGTTTGAGGTGGAACATCACCCGGTCTCAATTTGCCACCATTCCTGCCCATCCTCTCAAGAATTTCCTCGATCGTACATGTACGTCCGATGCCTCGGCCAGGCACGCGTGGGCGGTCAGGTCGAGTTTGCGGTTCACTACCGTCATCGAAACCTTCGTCCTTGTCCTCGTGACGATCATCATCTGGAGTTTCAGGATTGTCTCGGCGAGCGTCATTGTGATGGGAGTGGTGATGACCTTTGCACATTCGACATGAAGTTGCGTTGTGGCGTGGCATAGAGAAGAACAGACGCTCCATACGCTCCGAGCTGATTTTAGGGAACGGGGGATTGGATTCCGCTCCCCCATCGAGCTTTACGTTTGGGTCCCGAACCCGGCGGCGCAAGCGAGGACTGGCACCGTTCTTGTCGGACTCCTCTTCCTCATTGCCCTCGTAAGAGCTCTGGACCGACGAGTTAGATGCCCGCTCGGAGCGACGTTCGTCAAGATCCACCGATATTCGATCTATTTCATCCTCATCGATAAAACGTCTGACCGAAGGTTCCGGCAATTCGGCCACTGGGGAAAGGGTGTGATGAGGATGGTCGTTTTGCTCACTTGGAGCCGCATCGCGTCCTTGACGCCGTTCATGAAGTCCCTCTTCAACGACGCCACGTAGGACCTCAATTTCACCAGCGAGTCGTTCTACCTCAGTTCTGAGTTGGTTTATTTCTTGCGCCTTTTCTGTCAACGAAAGAGCGTCAGATTCTCGGAGCCTACGAAGTTCTTCGAGCAGCTGCTGTTGGGAGGATAAATCAGACGTGACGCGAGTAAGGTGGGACCTCAGTGTCGTGATGAGCGCTTCCAGTGCTGCGATGTGTCCATGAGAAGTATTCCACATAATTTGATTTACAGTTACCTTTCTTCTCCTGGACCACTTCAAAGTATTTGGACGCGTGGGGATCCGTGTCTTTTTGTCTTCTTTCCTTTCCCTTGGCCCGAGAAGTAAATGCCATAGGTGTGTGGGCGGCGTTGATGTCAATCGCATCCTGAGATTCAATAATTCGCGTGCGTTCTCTGATGACATCACGTTTACATTCTTCAAGCTCGTACTCGAGCTCCCTAACCCGACGCCGCGCAATGCTATTCTCTGTTTCCAAATTGTTCAACCTTGTGTGAAGGGCATTAAGTGAGGCCACGAGACGTCCTTTTGGCGGGCAATCAATTTTCTTCACGAAACAGCAGGTTGATCGAGTTACCTTCAACCTCTGTAGCACCCTGACCACGGACACCGTACCGTTCCAAATTGCCCTTTGCCGGAGAATTCACAGCGTTTGTTAGACCGGTAACATCTGGGAGTTGCACGCGGCTCCGACTGGACTTTTTTGCTGCGCGGCTATCATGATTTAGGTCACCTGCCGTATTCGCAACGTTTCGATTCGGCTCCTTGACCACAGGACGGTGCGCAGCGGGAGGAACAAGAGCTTCATCTTGCTGCAGTTGTTCTTGAGCTTGGCGTACGTCACGAGTCAGTCCTCGAGCCATCTTGGTGAATCGAGAGCCCGACGTGGAAGGTGTCGGCGGCTGGACATGGACGTGTGGTTGAACAGCAACAGGTTGGGGGACGTGTCTTCGAATGGGAGTGGCGGTGGTATCAAAAGAAACCGTAGCTTTTCGCGCGCGGGGAGTCATATTTCGTCGGGAAACATTCCCATCTGCGTGTCGATTTGACGACTCTGGCATCCCATTGGACGCGTGTTGTGCGGCTCGGGGCTGGCCACCACGGGGGCGTCTCGGGGAAAAGCCGACACGTTGTAATGTTTCTGATAATTTTGGACGAACGATATCCTGCGACCGCTCTCCCTCGTCTACATCGGAACCTGCACGACATGCTGAAAAACACGACGATGACATCGCCAGGAGAGGATTAGTATATATGGGTATACTTGAATGGGCGTTCTATACCAGCAATGATGTCTTGTAGGGGGCGTTCAGGATCATATTCCGCGCCGCTGATGCTAGGCTCCCTCCTCCCGCCACGGCCAAGCCCCGCGGTGATGGTGACGGCACTCGCATGATGGGCGGCAGTCGACATAGTACGTACATCATACGGGGCGATACCTTCATCGTCATGGATGGACCACGCGCGAATGTGGCTGGCGTCAAGGTCTAAGTTTTCTCGAGAGTGCCGATCAAACGAAGCGAATGCAGGAGAATACTCGGGAGCGGAATCATGTCTGGGGTACTCCAAGGACTCGTTGTCGCCGGCGTCGTCTCCTTGCTCACTAGATAGATGAAGAGATAGATCGGTGTTTTGCAAGTTGTGTTCAAGTTGGATGCGGTGTTGTTCGAGCTCGTCCTCTGGGATGCTGAACTCACGGCGTGATGACCTCCTAGCCATCTGAGGTATCGCAAAAAAAACAGGTGACAAGAGAAAAATTCAAAAGCAAGACGAGAGAATCGAAGCGGAGGGAGAGCGTGGAGACGAGATCACCCAGACGGACTCGAAGCAAACAAAGTTGCCACGGTGGCACGCGTCAGTCACGTGAGCGTCATTAACCCCCCCACGTCGGGTCACTTGCCAGATTTACATGCCCATTTTCCGGTCACTGTAATCAAGCCTCGATTGGACGTCTTCCATGGAGCAACAGACCCACAAGGCGCACAGGCCTGCTCAGTCTGGGGCAAAGGCGGACAAAAAGGGCAAGGGAAAACAACAGTCTGGATTCAACGAAAAAGTGCGTCATGTGTAAACTGGTTATCCCTAACCTCATAGTAATTTCGCTTCCACCAGGCCTTTGCACCAAAGTCTGGTAGGCGAGCTGACAAACAAGGTCGTAGGAATGCAGAGCGCGACCAGACTCGTCTACACGTCCCCTTGGTCGACAGGACCCCCGACGACACACCGCCACCCGTCATAGTCGCAATTGTTGGGCCCGCAGGTGTTGGGAAGACGACCCTCCTCAAGAGCCTCGTCCGTCGGTATTCGAAACAAAGTCTACAAGAAGCCAAAGGCCCTATCACGGTTGTGGGAGGGAAGAAACGACGACTGACCTTCATTGAGTGTAACAATGACCTCAACTCCATGATCGACATAGGCAAGGTCGTGGACTTGGTTCTCCTGATGATTGATGGTTCGTTTGGCTTTGAAATGGTTTGCTTTCAATAGTTGGAACTTCCCGTACCCGTTCATGACATTGTGCACAGGAAACCTTTGAGTTCCTCAACATATTACAATCCCACGGATTTCCAAAAGTCATCGGCATCCTTTCCCATCTCGACCTCATTAAGAAACAGTCCTCTCTCAGGGACACCAAGAAAGCACTCAAAAAGCGATTTTGGACGGAAATCTACCAGGGTGCAAAACTCTTCTATCTTTCCGGTGTCCTCAACGGTCGGTATCCCGACAGTGAAATCCTCAATCTCTCTCGTTTCATTAGCGTGATGAAGTTCCGCCCGCTCGTATTCCGAAATAGCCACCCATACCTTTTGGCAGATCGTATCGAAGATCTCACGTCACGCGAAATAATTCGTGCATCGAAAGGCAAATGTGATCGGACAGTCACATTGTATGGTTACCTGCGGGGTACTAACCTCCGTCAGAGTACAAAAATTCACATACCCGGTGTCGGAGACCTCAGTATGACGTCTGTCACTGTACTAGGGGATCCTTGTCCCCTCCCTGACGCAGATTCGGAGAAACGAAGAAAGTTGAGCGAAAAGAAGAAGCTCCTTGTGCATGCACCGATGAGCGACATTGGAGGTCTCATGTATGACAAAGACTCGGTATGGATTAATGTTCCCGGTAACTTTACTCGTGAGCCAGCAGACGGTAAGCTGTTCGCTATGGAGCATAGTCACTAATTGACGCCGTAATTTCAGCACCTCATTCAGTACCTCAAGGCGAGGGAGAGCAGTTGGTCATCGATCTCCAGGATGTCGATGCTACCCTCGGGGATGGCATCTCTCGGAGTCAGATTAGATTACTCGGATCTTCGTCTCGACACCTCAAGGTTGATACAACGCCCCACTCGCACGACGTCAGCGACACAGCCGGGGATGGATACGACGGCGAAAATGATGACTGGCCGGACGAGGACTCGGGAGATGGGAGCGAGCTAGGCGAGGCAGACCCAGACGATGGCGAAGATCCAGACGTGGACTCTGACGAGGACGACGGCCTTGACGAGGATGATACCTTGGTGACGTCGCGTGACGACAATGGGCGCGCAGCACGCCGCAACGCCACGAGACCCTTGGAGGACCTATTCGCGGACGAGGAACAGGGAGACTTTGCCTTCGCGGACAGTGACTCTGAGCTTGGAGAAAATGATGATTTTTTCCATCCCAAAGAAATGCCTGAGTCACATGGTGGTGATGATCTTGACATGACTAAAGAGCCACTATTGCTGAGTAGTCTGCAAGAATGGGAGGACGAGGAAAACCTCGACTCGATACGTTCGCTTTTCGTCACTGGAGATGAAACTTCGGCTGGTGGTGCAGAAGAGAAAGGTGAGGACGGACTGGAGGACGGGGAGTCCGAGGGACCCGAGACCACCGGTGCTGCGGTACTCGCTGCCAAAAAGGAAGCACTCAAACGCAAGTTTGATGAGCAATACGACGATCCAGAAGGAGATAAAATGGACTTTTACGACGAAAAAAAAGACGAGTTGAATCGCCAACTCGAACTCAATCGAGCGGAATTCAAGGATGTCGATGGCGAGGCGCGGACGTCGGTGGAAGGCTACCGACCTGGAACTTATGTCCGCATTGAACTCTCTTCCGTTCCATGCGAGATGATCGAGAACTTTGATCCTCATTATCCGATCATTGTTGGAGGCTTATTGCCGGCTGAGGAACGCTTCGGGTACCTTCAAGTGCGCATGAAGCGACACCGTTGGTTCGCAAAGATCCTCAAGACCAATGACCCACTTATCTTTTCCCTCGGATGGCGACGTTTCCAGACAATCCCAATATACGCTCTCGATGATCACTCTATTCGTATGCGTATGCTCAAGTACACTCCAGAACACATGCATTGCTATGCGACGTTTTATGGTCCTGTAGCTCTGCCAAACGATAGTTTCTGTGCTTTCAGTTCGCTGAATGGAGATAGTACTGGGTTCAGGATATCGGCCACAGGGGTCGTTCTCGATGTTGACCGGTCGACGAAAATAGTGAAAAAGTTGAAGCTCACAGGAGTTCCTTTCAAGATATTCAAGAATACGGCCTTCGTAAAGGACATGTTTACGAGTGCACTCGAAGTCGCAAAATTTGAAGGGGCCAATATCCGGACTGTTTCAGGGATTCGGGGTCAGGTAAAAAAAGCGCTCTCGAAGCCAGAGGGTGCCTTCCGGGCGACGTTTGAAGATAAGGTACTCATGAGTGGTGAGCCGCCAGTTTTAACGTCAAGCTAACGGGACTGACCAACGGGGTAACAGACTTTATCTTCCTACGAGCATGGTACTCGATCCAGCCTCGCCAGTTTTATAATCCAGTGACATCATTGCTGCTGTCGGACAAATCGCGGTGGCAAGGCATGCGACTCACAGGCCAAGTGCGACGAGATGAGGGTATCAAGACGCCGTTGAGTGTCAACTCGCACTACAAGCCTGTCGAACGCCCCCCGCGACGATTCAATCCGCTCAAGATACCCAAAAAACTGCAAGCATCGTTACCCTATGCGTCGAAACCGAGGTCGATGAAAGCACAGAGCACCAAGACCTACATGCAACAGCGTGCTGTGGTGATGGAGCCTGAGGAAAAGAAGGCTGTTGCGCTTTTGCAGCAGATCACAGCGTTGCGGAAAGATCAGGTTGCGAGACGGAAGGAGAGACAACACGGGCGGAAAGAGGTACACCGGAAGAAGGCTGAGAAGGAGGAGGCGTTGACTGGAGAGAAGAATAAGGAGAAGAGGAAGGAGATCATGAGAATGGCTGGGATCAGACACAAGCGTCAGACAGAGGCCGAGGAGGGCACTCGATCGACAAAGAGGCGGAGGACCAGTAGCTAGATGTGACTGTATGTGACTGTGACGCGACGTGTCACGGCAATCGTGCTACGGCAGCGGTGTACAGAACATGGCTCAGCACAGACTCGGGATGAGCGGACGGTCGGAATGGCAGGCGACGCAGGGGACGTACCCGCCCGATCGACCCCCGAGCGGTGGCATGTACTCGCAGGGACACGCCCCCGACACCGTCTACGAGGCCCACAGGCTGTTCGCCGCGTACCCATCCGCCTCCGCGACGCCGTCTGCACATGGTATCCTCGTTTCTCTCTCTGTCCTTTCCGCGCTGACCAGGCACGACCAGTGACGAGGCATATGGGCAATCTCTCCACCACCGCCCCACCGCCGACCTACATGCATGCGAACTACTCCGCCTTCCACGCCATCTCCTATCAGGCGCATCCTCCGTCCAACTCTCCCTTCTCAGAGTACTCCCGCGAGCTTACTTATCTCTCCGACCCTTCTACCCCTGCCCAACACTCCCAGTACTGGCAGGCTACCAGGGACGAATCAGTTCGGTATCTGTCCTATGGCACACCGTACGTCCACGTCCGTCCCGCCAGCTTACTGACTCATACTTCACTGCCGTAGCGTTAGCCAGTGTAATTTCTCGGCCCCCTCTAGCTGGACCCTCCCCTCCAACTCCTCCTACAACCCACCGACGATAGCCAACTCCGTTCTCCAACGTTTCAATCCAACATCGGCCTATCCGACACCACCCCCGCCTGGCATCCGTTCCTCGTCCTCCTCGCTCGCATTCGCTCTCGGCTATCCCAACCAAGTCAGATCCCAACAGCGTGTCTATAAGCCAGACGAATCGAGTCCCTTTTTCAAGGATTTCCTCAATCGCTCTGCTCAGCTCTTGGACTCGAAGCCCGTTCAACAGGCAAGCACCCCAAAGCCCATCCAACCGGCGAGCACCACCTCTCAGCATTCACCCTCAAAAGTAGATTCGCTCCCTTCGAAACCACCGCCTCTAGCCGTTTCCCAACCTTCTGTAACTCCTAGAAAACGTAAATCTCCGGATGAGCTCATCACTCCTTCTCAAAAGCGCATACATGCGGCGAACCCCGCAAACTCGCCTTCTCTCTGGAGGTCTACAAGTGAAACGCCATCTCACAAGTCGTCAAAATCCTCCCGCCAAGTGTTCGCATATGTCAACGTCCCTGCCCCCACTTGGAAGACACCCTCGACAAAGTCATCGAAATATTCTGGTGATCCTGTCTCCGGAGACGAATCTGCTGACGAAGACGGTGATTACCGTCGTGATATCCATGCCAGCGTCAAGTCCTCCGCTCGGCGCATTGGAGACAGGGATGAGCGAGGTATGAAGAGTCGTGTTTATATCATTCAGCAGCTTATATCCTGCGTATCACAGCCCCTCTGGAGAAGCTCAACACCTTGATGGAAGATATATTTGAGGCGGAAGATTCTCTTGCAGCGGATATCGAACCTCCCGACCTCCCAAAGGAACACTTCTCCCCCCTCACGGTTGACTGCAACCATCCACATCTCCAGCCAACCATCGTAAGGAAATTGACGAAATACATTAGTCAGCTAGCTCGTCCATCTAAGAGATCTAGACGTACTACGCGTGAGGGTGTCGCCAATGCTAACTCTGGTTCCAAGACACGAGATACACTGGGAGACATCGGAACCCCCATTTTGTCGAGATTAATGAAGATTTTAGAACGCTCAATCAAGGCAGGAGAAGATTTAGATCCTCTACGTAATTCCACCCACCATCCTCCGGCACCCTCGTCACCCAGCAAATCGAAAAAAGCCCCAAAGGTACCCGCGGATGGTGTAGATGTACAGGAGGAGGATGGTTCTACAGTGCATGATTCCCGTTCCCAACAACTTACAGACTCAGACGTGCATGAGCTGGCCGTTCAATTGGAAGTTTCTCGGGATAGCATCCTCGCTGCGGAATGTTGTATGGCGCTCTTGAGCGGCGAGGGTCTCACAAAACAGGTTCGTGACTTTAGTTCGTGACTTTGTCTGGTTTACTCAGTTACACTCCAGCTTTACTCGGAGGAGTTAATCACAACTTGCCTTAGCACTGTTAAGAATCAACTCACTATGGTCGTCTACCCTTTTGTAGAGGGCACAGGACTCGGTGGAGCAGCGTCCCCCCAACTTAATTGCCTACTTCGCTACACGCATTCTAGCTGTGGGGAGTTGCGGAGGCTACTTACCGAGCTCTTTCAAGCCCTCGCTGCCGCCCTTCCTCGCATTAACTCTCTATTTTCTGCTGATGGGATTAGCATGTCTGACGCAATCATCATCCAAGCGGTTTATATCGCTATAGGACCATTCTTTGTTGTCGAGTCTGCGGAAAGTGACACGAAGGGTAAGCGGGAGAATGTCGTATTGAGTACATTGGGGAACAGTGCCATGAGAGGTCTTCGCCTCGATGCTCTTTCAATCATCCGAAGTGTAGGTATCTCATTGTTACGAGAGTTTAGCTAAGCTGATTCCATCAAGGTCTTCGCAAACCATGAAGATCAACGGTCATGGATCATTGAAGAAATTTTGTCGTCACTCATCAAGCTGTCGAACAGCCACAAGAAAGCTGGACAGTTCCGGTTTGTACTCTTTTTCACTGTCGTACTCTATCGTTAATAATATATATACAGTCTACGCGACGGCCGTTCGATACGTACAGTGTCCGCCCTACTCCTCCAACTCGTACAGACATCTGCACGTGATGTTCGAATGACTGCGCGAAGGATTGCCAAAACTCGTCAAAATCGTGCGCTGCGCAATCAGGACAGCACGACGGAGAAGCCTAAAGATGCCTTTCTTGATGAACAGGACATAGAGGTGCGTAAGAAGGGGTACTCCGCGCTTCGTTTATGCTCATGACACCAGGAGATTCAACTGTATATGTCGGGCCTGGACTCGGCCACCAATGCAGCGAAAACAATCGTCCTCTTTCTGACGCAAAGGTAGGTTCCTATTCGCCTCTTTTGCTCGCATATCTTCATCACATATCTAGGTCTGGGAAAGGGAAGTTGACGAAGAACTCGAACGAGGCCGAGTATCGAATCATCCTCGATAACCTAATCTCCGACCTCCTGGTTGTCCTATATTGGCCAGAGTGGCCGGCAGCAAGTTTGATTCTGAGTGTGATCTGTAAATTCATGGTATGGTTATTTGGGCACAGCTGGTCGTGCGATTTAGCGGGCATTCCTCTCCAGGTAGCCTCACTGGATGACGTGAAGACGAGTGTTCAGACCGACTCTAACGCAGCGAAGGCGATAGCCTTAGATCATTTGGGGATCATCGCTGCTCGATTACGATCGAGCACTATAAAAGTTCGGCAACGGAGTGGTAAGAATCCACTGGTCCCGCTCGATGAGGTATAAATTCCATACCCCGAAATAATTGATCTCACAGCTAGGTTGGTTCCCTAGATTCTTTCAACGGAAAACATGCAAGCTTTCGAAACGCTCCTGAGTCGCCATGAAGCCATATCTTTCCACCTGGTTAAACGCTCATCAGATGATCAAGCCTACGAGGTACGTCATAGATTACAGTGAAGTTTGTAGCTATATGACTTTCCCGGGGTCAGAGCGCGCGCGAACTTACCTCTGCAATGTGGGGTCATGAACTGGCAAACGCTTTACGAGTGCTGCGTGGCACTTTACCCCAGGACGACGGTAGACCTGCACAAAAATCGTCGACACTCACCCTTTGTGTGAAGCTTCGGAATGCTTTGTCTGAAGTATGGACAACCCGATCCAATGACGTTTTTGATGTTGGGTGAGAATGTGTTTACACCGCCTGTCTCAGTCTTTTATGCTTTGTTAGATCTGAAGAAGAAGTAACTCGTGTTGACTTACTTGCAGAGGAGATTGGCACGGTCCAAAATCTTAGGAGCTCTTTCGGACCCATACTAAACGTGGTGCTGACGGCTCTTGACGCGCCACCTGTGTTCATGCGAACCAAGGCATTGCGAGCTCTTGGCCAGATTGTGACCAGCGACTCCAGTATTCTTTCCACGGTAAGCATGTGTGCAATATCGCCGGGTGCATATGATTAATACAAGACAGGCGAACGTACGACGAGCCATTGAAGGGCACCTTCTAGACTCTTCTCCAGCTGTCCGAGATGCTGCCGTTGAGTTGATCGGTAAATACATGATAGAATCTCCCGAAGTGGTCGGTGATTACTATTCACGAATCGCTGACCGTATAGCGGTATTTGCTCATCTGCCCTCCTCACCAACGACTCGCTGACCTTGACGCTACAGGACACTGGACTCGGAGTGCGAAAGCGTGTGATCAAGCTGCTCAAGCAATACTACGGCGTCACTGAGGATCTGGAGCGTCGCGTCGACATTTGCACAAAGCTTGTTTTGCGAATGTTGGATGAGGATGATATGGTCAAGGACCTCGCCATCAAGACCGTCGAGGAGCTGTGGTTCCAGACCATGCCGTCTCAAGCCGTCACATTCAAGGGAAAGCCACCTTCGTCGAGCAGCGCTCAGGACAAGACCTCTTTGCTCTTGAAAGTGTCTGTTATCATGGGCGTGTCTGCTTACTTCAAGGATAAGCAATCTCCTTTGGAGGATCTCCTTCACAAGATCATGTCGAGTCAAAACCCTGCGGATGCTCCCTTCATGCATGCGAAGTACTCTGAGATATGTGAAACATTGATTGATGGCCTCGTCGACGCCTCCGATCTGCCTGGTTTTGTAAGTGTTGGGTTTATTAGTAAAAAAACTTCGCTCATAGGCTCATTTGTGTTCTAGACGGTTCAATCTTGCATCAGAACGCTCTATCTGTTTGCAACCGCATATCCGTCTGTACTGTCTGGCAGCAATGCTTCCACACTACTCCCATACTTGAAGAACCCTGCTTCCGTTCGTACGAGCCCGTTGGTTGTATGCAGCATGTCCTAATTTCGCTTCGTAGCCCGAGGAGTTGGCCGTGACTGACTACCTGCTCCGAGTTTTCCGAATATCAATTCCCCATATGCCAAAAACTGCGGTCAAGTTTGGCCAGGAGCTACAGTTGGTTTTACAACCCATGATCGTAAAGCCGTCGAATGTCGGCGGTGTGGTGGTAGGTTCAGTCGACAAGTTCAATCGAGCATGTCTGACTTTTCATAAAGTGCTTACAAGAAAGCGTTGCGTGCATGTGTGGAGTTGTGCAGCATCTCACACATGACTTCCATCGACTCATCGCTCTTCTGAAATCGTGCAACGGTGACCCTTTTGTATCGATGCGCTCGGTTGAATCTCACGCGCTTTGTAGCTCGCCTTCAGCAAGCTATCGTCCGCAGTAGCGAGACAATGACCGCCGTGGAGACGCGATCATTATCTATCCTCATCTTTATCGTGTCCCTACTCGGGGAACACTGCGACTTCGATCATCTCCGTGTTGAACGACCAGGTAAGTGCGACATGTTACACTTAAGAGGGGGAACTAATTCTTTACAGAATTTGTGGCCGAGTTAAATAGCGTTTCAGAGGTAATGAAACTCGTCAAGTAATCTTTGATTCATTTAACCACCATACGTGACAGGGACCTATTGTGGAACACATCTATAATAGCCTCATCTCCCTCTACGCGAAATGCAACGATCCCGGTCTCAAGGGACGGATCTTACAGTGTCTAGGTACGTTTCCACGCTCTGTGTGTGACTGGACTTACAGAATTCCTTGCAAGGTTTCTTGTTCCGCGCTCAACCTACCTTGATGACGTTGGAGCGGTCCGCTGGAATTATGGATGCGATTTTCAATTCTTCTGATGAAGAAAGCCGAGGACGGTTGCTGAGGATCATGCAAGATTTCTTGGTTTCTGAAGCTGCGAAGCATGCCGAACAACGCAAGGGTGAGTAATACATATTGTCATAACTATGATGATGTTGACGCTCGCCGTTCCAGGCTCTGGGCAGGGAAAGGGTGATGGCGTTGTGGATATGGCAGAGCTCGTTGGGAATACAGAAGGGTTTGCGGATTCCGGGTAAGAATCACTATTTCGGATACAAGTGATTGCGACGAACCTTTTCTTTGAACAGGGTCAGCTCCGCAGTCGTTCAACGTTATATTTCACCCATCTTGGACGCTGCGCTTTCTCAGAACCCGCAGATACAGGCTGTTGCCGTCGATATTCTGACTTTCACCGTCAAGCAAGGACTTGCACACCCGCTTCAGGTATGCAACGTAAACTGTTGTGTAAGTCACTGATGCCACTGAACAAAACAGTCTTTCCCGATCATTGTCGCGCTCGAAACAAGCCCTATCGCATCGACGAGCGTCCGGGCAAGCGCGTTGCACGCCATTTTGTACACCAAGCACATGAGTCTTCTCAATGCGCGCTTCATCGTTAGCGCAAGGCAGTCGTTCGATTACCAGAAAGTGATCTCCCCAAATAACGTTCAAGGTCGGTGCACTTTTTGAATATTTTTGACGCCATTTGATTCGGTTGCTGCAGGTTATCGTATACAAGCTGAACCGACCGCTTTATTGCAACGATGGTACTCGCTCGTTCGGGAAAAAAGAGCGCCTCGACAGGATTTCTTGAAAGCGCTGGTCAAGGCATTTGACATTCCGACCGCACTGAAATCATCACAGGTGAAGATGCGCTCTCATACACTTCCATTTTGAACTTTCTGAACAATTACCTCAAGGATGATGTTGATTTTTCCCGCTACATGGCCGAGAACTTTGCTACTCTAGATTACAAGACCCAAGAAGAGACGCTTACTGTCATCAAGCACCTCACGTCCATTTTGTCCACTTCAGGAATGCAACTCATAGAAGTCGTTTCTCCTTCAAACTTGCTCGCCCAGCTGCATGAACCGCAACAACAGTCCTTCCCGAATGGCACCCATGTAGTGGTGAGACGAACGACTTGTATTGTCGGCAATCACTTAACAAAGTTCATAGGAACCCGCTCCGCAACCTTTGCTAGAATCAAACCTCACCATCAACGTCATGAGAACCTCGGTTATAATTTGTATTGTGATGCTGCTGAAATCTCATTTGAAGGGGTTGTATGGTCTATCCGAGGAGTAAGTCACCTTGCGAACGTGCTTCGTTTCGAGACTCATTGTGCCCCTCAACAGAAAATGTAGTAAATTTGTTCCAGGAAAGAAGAGCGCTATTGGTGACAAACCTGCTATCAAACGCCATCAACTTCCGATATCTTGGGACCGTCTGCCGTTCGCTATGGCACCCCTTATCCTACCTGAGCATTTGGCAGTGCAAAAAACGACGGTAAATAAGGTGCCTCCTTTGTGCGTGGATGGATCATTGATGTTTCCTCCCACCAGTTTCTTCAGATTTGGAATGAAGACGGCGTGATGGCTGAACCTGAAGACGACCTCGAGTAAATCAGCTTTCTGTTGTTGTTCGAGTTTTCGTTTTTGAAAAGCATATATCATTATCCTCTGTGCATTAATGTATTGTACTGTCTGGACAATACCAGTAGAAATCTAATGGACTCAGGAGCTTTCGCCGTCTAGCTTCACGACGATGTAGGCTGCGGTACGACCTACTTCGATGCTTAAAGTCTTCGTGCAGGTATCTTAGACTATGATAGGATGTCTATCTCGGTTATAGTGTGTATTGGCTATGGTCTCGCGACGCTGCCGTTAGTGAAAGTGAAAGGTCCCTTTGGCATTTCGCCGATAGCTTTTTGGATGTCGTCATCCAAGCACGGCTCATCTTCGAAGACCCATTTCAGTTTACCGCCATAGGACACCGGCAAGTCTTCCTCGTTGATCAATTCGAAAAGGGTACTGCCAGGATCTTTTCCCAGAATGTGGATCTTTCGGCGAGTACCCTCGTCAAACCAGCCCTAGTGAGGCGAAACACGTCGTGCGCGCGCCAGTCAACGTCTCACATGTAATTGGACCGTGTCTCGAACGCGTACCTTGACCCAATTCCATACAGTGGGAAAGAACGACGGCGAATTTACGACAGCGATGGTGTTCAGCGTTTCTGGGTAGTTGGCAGTGGCCATCGTGGATGCTTGTTGGAGGTGGCTCCGGAGAGACCACATAGCGGTCAGCGAAATGTCCGCCAGATCGATGATCGTCGTCACTGAAGATATCGGCGTGGCCGGTTCGTGAGGTAAATGGTCACAGAGGGGTAACACGAAACGGATCATGCATTCGTAGAGTGCGACGCTAATGTGGAAGACGTTCAGTTACCCACTTATACGTGGTGCATCGTAGAATATGCCACGTACATGCGCTGATACCGTCTCTGTGACGGAACCGCGTCTAACTCGTGGCGCAATGAACTGTCGAGGGAAGCTAGTCGGTAGACGTACACCGGCAGCCCTTGCTGTAGATAGAGTCGGTGCGCAGAAATTTTGCCAACGTCAAAATGAGCCCGCCTGCTGGATCGGAAAAGAATAGAGAAAGAGAACCCATACTTTGTCTCTGCGCCCAGTCCAGCAGGGATAAAACCTCCGGGACGACTCCAGCTCAGCAGTGTCGAAAGATTTGAACAACTCGTCGACATTGTGCTGCTTCCTCCACGCCTCTGAACGGGTGAATTGCTTCTCCGCCTGGTTGAGGTCGAACCGACGCGCGCGCAGAAACCGCCTTAGTACGTTTTCATGCGCTCATCAGATTTGCTTTCCAAGGCTCTCGGAAGAAACGGGGAGGCAGAACGCACATGAGCGTCACGTCATCGTGACTCGGACTCGCTCGACCTTCCGAATCGTCTGTTGCTGGTCGATAGTGACCTGCTTGGATGAGGTTCGCTTTGAACACCTCGAGTAGCCCGGTGTATTCGCTTGTGGCCGTCTGGCTTCGTTGAGGGGTTCGATTTTGGATGTTTGTGTCATCCACTGCTGGAATAGCATCCGCGACAGCTGGAGTGACACCATTGGGGCCATTCAAATTGGCATGGGGCTCGTCGGATTGAGCAGGCATACCCGGTAGTGATTAGTACTAGATGGGGATAGTGCAAAGCACAACCAGGAATCGGCGGCTAGCGGGTGTGGGACTTTCCCCTCTAGGCTCTGAGGGACTCGGAAGTGCTTAATGAAGCGGGAGACTCAATGAAAACCCAAATCAACGCTTCTGACCAGTATGCTGGAGGATACGACGATCGTCGAGATCTTCAAGTCTAACCTACAGATGCAGCCAAAGTACATTGGGAGACAAGAGGTAGGTAACTGGATCTCTTAGAAGCTTCTCGAATGCACTGTCTTCATCCTGTACTAAGCTAGACGTCCGGATAGAAACTACCCGAGCGAGGAGCATGTCAAGATACGCGTCGGCCACCTTCAGATTATGTTCGTGTCCCTTGCCAGACTGCCATTTTGGTCTTCGATGTCATACGCTCTACAAAATGCGAACACTGCGCCACTTGAATTGTTGATTAGAGGGGTTTGTGGCAACTTTGAGCACGAAATCCTCCGGATGATAGATATCCCCCTCCGAGCCGTGAGCTTCAGAGGCGTCCGGCTCTGAGACAAGAACAATGTCTGGTTTACGCTGCGAAGCTTTGTCCTGGTGGCTTTGCGTCATCAGAAACGGGTCATTGACGTAGAAGCACAATCAGAAGGCCACCAAAACGTCGAACTTTTGCAATGTTGAGCCACTCGAGGCACAGAAGTGCAGTATTTACCGCTCCCACGAAGTCAGGGTACAATTCTTGTCGTGTTTTGCCGAGCTACAAGATCCTATGGGGATTGATACGATCACATAATGTCATCAAGAAATCGTATTATGCTGCGAGATGACTCTTGATGCTGGACGGGTCCGCTTTGAAACCCTTGGCCTGAAACTCGCCATTGCAAATGGGAAGGACGCTCTCGAGGCACTCCTTTAACAGGCCCGTCGCGTCCAACGACTCTGGTGGCGGGTCACTGATATCCACGAGAAAAGCTTTCAGCATGTCGTCTATCAGACGAACGTTGGACATTCTACAAGAAATGGGAAGAATGGGAAGAATTAGGGACAAAAAAGCCTGAGGTGCCACTCACTGTACGCCAAACAGTGCTAAATGTTCTCGCTGATTGTAGCGGAACCTCGAGCCTGCGGTGTGTGCTGCAAAGCACGACCAGTACAGTCAACTTGTGCGTGGAAAGTTTCTTGTGGCCACAGCTGTGTTGGCCATGTCGATTTGTTTGGAGTTTAGAAGGTAGGGGATCGACGCAGGGGTCTGACTTCCTAAAGTGTAAAAGGCCTCACGCTCGCACCAGTAATCCTGAGTAGGAGCCTGGACCCGATAAACGTTCTTGCCTCCTTGTCCACGGTTACAGGCTTTAAAGGATGCTCGAGGACGACATTCTGAGTCTTGCAGAAATCATTCACAGGTAAGATCTGCACTTAACTTGAATTTGGTGCTAAATAGCACGCAGCCGGCCATGGAACTTGTAGTCTTTGGTCCGCATGAGTCTTAGGTTTTCGAATTACTTCACGAGGCAGTATGCACGGGGCCCTGTAATCCTACGAATGTGCAGAGTTCACCTTTCCGTGTAACAACTCGAATAAATTCCTCTCCTGTTTATCCATGAACAGCATTACCGTCCCGAATCTTTGAACCTTGGTGAAGGCCAACAGGTAATCCCGCACACCATCTCTTGCGTCCGGGGCCGAATCCTGCTCGAGCACAGCCTGGAATGTGTGTAAAATGGATTTAAGCAACTCCGGTTCTAGTGAGACTTGAAATAGTGCCGGGATGGAAGATGGGGGGATTGTCTGGATGAGATAACATGAGCCTCTTAGAGGTATGTTTGCAAAAATGGTAACCAACTTACACGAATGAGATCCCATTTGTCCTCGTCGGATTGCAGGGACTCCCATGACTTGGTAAATTGAAATAGCGTTGTGTGTGGCTTTGGAAGTTGTGGTGTACTTGTATTGCTTGGGGTTGGTCGTGGGGTAGATTCCCGTGTGGAAGAAGCAGTCTCCTCTGGTGTCCTGGTAACGATGGTGTGGTTTCCTGCGTGGCGGAATATTCCACCTGATACTCTGACTGGCTTAGATTCTTCGCGTGCCTGTTTGGCGTCCGCAAACGTCTGCGGTTTGGACAGAGGAGCTTTTGTCATGGTTGGCTTGCTTTCTTGTTTCAGCGGGCGCGATGAGATAGGCTGAAGCAGATCGATGTCTTTGGTCTCCCGCGAGGGCGTAGTAGTGGTCCGTGCTTCATGGGATAGAGACGCATCGCCTTCAACTATCTCAATGGGAATTCGACGTCGTTTTGGGGTGATGCTTTTGGGCGTGTCAACTGCCTACGAACGAGGGTCCAGCGTTCACCAACGTCCGTACAGGGGTAAAGACCTACAATATACTTGGAACGTTGTTTGAGCATCTGTTGCTGTGATGACTTCTCAAGCTCGAGTATCTCATTCTTGACCGATTCGTTCGTGGGCTCTAGCGCGAGGGCTTTGTCCAGGTCTGCGGACGAATGAGCGACGATCAGTTTTGATTTGACATCGTTCCATACCTGCCTGAGCGTCATCCAGATTCCCAAGAGCTCTCCGCGCTTGACCCCTTCTGAAAAGTGCTTTGGCATTATTGGAGCTCAACGCCAATACTTTGGTGCAATCCCTCTCTGCGTCCTCGGATCTACGGAACAACTGATCAGCCGCACGGAGCAGCCTTGGGATGGGTTTGCGGACGTACTTGCCTAGTTTGAGATATGCCGCTGCTCGGTTGAGGAAGAACGTGTGGTCGTTGCCGTCCGCAATGATTGCGTCGGTGTAGTAGCCAATGGCAGTGGGATAGTCGGTAGCCTTGAACGCGGCATTCCCCTGATCGAACGTCACCACAAGGAGAGGGCCGATGGGGTTTTTTGTCACTCACCTTGTCTTTCGCCAGTCTCGCCTTTTCTGACGCCATTCGAGTTTACAGCGTGGCGGAGGCGGTGGTGGTTGGTGGAAGATCTTTAAAAGGCGACTTCTTCGACACCAATCTTTTTTGCTTCGCCTCGTGTGCTACAGTGCTAACTAATAGGGCTACCTGGTCTGGGCAGACTTCTACACATCCCGGTCGGACGTCTCTCGTCCGGTTTCAACGCGGATCCTAACGGAACCCAGTGAGAAGAGGACCCAAGTCCCGCACCTGGTCCGGCCGTTCACGCGAACCCATGGGGAAGATGAACGTAAATGTGCCTCGGCGTGCGTTAATTCTCAACGCGTATATTTTAATCGTGTCTCTCTAGTTTTTGCTCATGTCCAACTCTAAAGCTTCCGTCAGCAAACCTGCACCCTTCCTCTCACCCCCCCGACTTTTGCATTCTTTAGGCGATGAAAACAAGTCTGTTCTCAGCCTGATAGCTGATGCTCGGCACATCTTCGTCGGAGGCCAGTGCCAAGATATTTCGGTCAGTTTGCTTCCGTGAAATCGTTTTACCAACTCCTTGACGTCAATAGGTTTGGGACAAGCAATCTTATACGCTCAAAACTAGTCTTCGTGGTCATACGGGAAGCATACTTGCCTTGGAACTCGCAGAGCACAAAAAGTGGTTATTCAGCGCTTCGGGTAGGAATCGTTTGTTTCTTCCATACTACGTTTCTGACGTTTCGTAGGTGATAGTACTGTTAGGGTAGGTGCTGTCTCTTTCACAATGATCATCCATGATCTGATTAGACTAGATATGGTCCACAGAGACGTTCGCCGCGATCTATGTCCTCCACCCTTACTTAGAGACAGGGGCGGGCGATCTTTTCTCTCTGGCTTGGAACCCTATTTTACAAACCATTTACCTCGGTTGCCAGAACACTTCGATACAATGGTTCAACTTTGGTCTGCAAGCCTTCGGCCAATCGTCCCAAGAAAAATTCAACTCTGGCACATCTACTCCCACTCGCAAAGTTCACAAATTCTTTGACAGTTATCCCCAGTACACTCATAAACCCGCCGACCTCCTGGCGAACAACCTTAGCTGTTCCCCTCCATTGGACGCAACCTCTTGTTGTAAAAATGTGATTGGGATTCCAGCATCCAACGTTCTTGATTCCGCACACTTTGGATACGTATACTGTATGGCAATGATGCCATCTCAAAGAACAACATCCGATGATACTACATTGCAATTTGACGCGACCTATTATCTCTTAACAGGTAGTGGCGACGAGACAGTCAAGGTAGGTCGGATGTTGATCTGAGGATCACCGTTTGATCACCATACTCGCCTCTCACACCAGATATGGACGTGCACCTCCTCTGGTCCTGTACCAAAGCATACCTTTGAATGTAATCATGGCGCAGTCCTGTCCCTCGCGGTTATGGGCGATACGATCTTTGCGGGGTGTCAGGAAGGATACGTTCAAGTTTTCGATCTCGAGACCAGGACACTTGTTCGGACTATCATAATCCAGGAAGTTAGTCAAAACATTCCCCACGTGCATTTGACCGGAACCTCATTATGCTTTCCAGAACATCGACATATTGTCACTGTCCATGATGAGTTCCGAACTCTATACGTGTTCCTCGAATGGTCAGATACAGGTCAGTGCTCAAAAGCGGTCTGGGTACCCAATACATTAACCCCTGGTGGATTCAAGCGATGGTCGCCTACATTTAATTGTATTGCGTCGTGGAGTGCTCACGAAGGGATTGTCCTTTCATCTCTCGTGACCCATTCGTCCGAGGCAAATAGATTCGTGCTGATCTCGGGTGCCAATGACGGGTTTGTGAAGGTAAGCCGTTCGTCTCATCCCTCACGCTAGTGCATTCCATTCCATCTAGATTTGGGACATTGACTCGCCGTCAAAAGCGCCCTCTGTCCCACTTTCGGAGAATAGTCTGCCTGAAGCTGAGAATGATGGACATGGTGCGCGGCTCGCCATGCGAACTCCTTATCGCTTACATTCGATATGCAGACATTATGACATATGCACTATCGACCTTTGTCTCTATCCCGAGTGTCAGCTCTGATCCTTTGCATCTCGAAGATTGTCGCCAGGCAGCTATCTGGTTGAAAAAGTGTCTGCACCAACTCGGCGCCGAGTCAACATTAGTAAGGCTCTAGTTATACACAATACCTAGTGATCGAGTTCTGGTCTTCAACAGTTGCCCACGGGCGAGCACGGGAGCCCACTGGTCTTGTCAACCTTCCACGGAACGCAAGGTAAACACCCAAAGCATCGGATATTATTTTATGGGTATAGCTCCACTACTCGTCTCCTGATTACCCGTTCATAATCTCTTCAGACATTACGACGTCATTTCCGCTCCTCGTGACGGCTGGGATTCTGATCCGTTTACCGTCACTGGCCGGAATGGATACTTGTATGGTCGTGGCGTCACCGATAACAAAGGTCCTATCATGGCAGTGGCATGTGCTGTCGCCGAATTGTTAAGAAAGCGGGCTCTTGGTGTTGACATTGTGTTTCTGATCGAAGGTGAGGAAGAGGTGGGGAGCCCTGGATTCATGGACGCCGTTACAGCACACAAGGTTTGACTCCGCCTCTCTGCGCACTCAACATAATAAATTCGTCCAGTCTCAAATCGGGGACATCGATGCTATTCTGCTCAGGTATCATCCCACTATAAATTGACCGCCGTTTCCTAATCCGTTCGTGCAGTAACTCTACTTGGATATCTGAGTACCCGCCATGCATCACCTACGGGCTGCGTGGAGTTGTTCATGCTACGTTGAAGGTCTGTTCTCGAATTTTATACTCAAGCATTGTCCTAGACACCTTGTAGATCGCCAGTGGCGCCCCCGATCAACATTCTGGTATCGAAGGAGGAGCTACGACAGAACCCATGCATGACATGTAGGTTACCACGGTCGATAGCGCAGCCATTTTTTCGACGATCATCTCTAGGATTCGCCTACTCGCAACGCTAACGGATGGGTGCAATGTTGCAATTCCTGGATTTTGTGCGTGACCTCAACGATAAACATCGCTGCCGGCTCAATCGTGATCTCAGATGACAGTGTTCGCCCCCAGACTGAAGATGAAAAACAACTCTACGAGCTATTGTCGTTGGTGACGCAAAGCCCCGCCTCCGTCCTCTCTTCACGGTGGCGTGAGCCCTCGCTGACGGTGCACAACATCTCCGTCTCAGGTCCTGGAAGTAAGTCCCGCGGTTCGAACCCGCCCCTAGAAGCGTCGCGTTCACGGATCTCTGCCACACCCTAGATCCCACCGTCATCCCCGGAAAGGTGACGACCAAGCTCTCGTTGCGTATCGTACCAGACCAAGATCTAGACACGATCTCGCGCGCGCTGGTCGCCCATCTGAATGCTTCCTTTGACGTCTTTCGATCGCCCAACACGCTTTCCGTGCGTCTTTCTCCCCCTCTTCTTTTTTTTTGATGGCTGCTCATGTCATATACGCGCTCTGCAGGTCACCATCGATCATACCGCAGACTGGTGGCTAGGCGACCTCGACGATCCGTGGTTCAAAGCGCTCGAAACGGCCGTACGGGATGAATGGGGCGTCGAACCCCTGCGCATCCGTGAAGGCGGCGTACGTGTCTTCCCCCCCTAGTCGAGTATACACACCGCTAATCCTTGCCCTCTCTCCCCTCGCCAGTCCATTCCGTCTGTCCCTTGCCTCGAAAAGACGTTCCGATGCCGAGCGCTTCACCTTCCGCTCGGTCAGAGTTCCGTGCGTTTCCTTTTCCTTTCCCTTGATCGTGCTTGTGACGAGCAAGCTGATTACCACCCACCTTTTTTTTTTTTTTTGGGGGGGGGGGACGACAACAGGACCGAGCACATCTACCCAACGAGCGTGTCTCGCTCGCCAACCTGTTGCGAGGTAAAGCCGTCCTCGAACGCTTCTTGACAAGCGTCGCGGACGTGTGTCCACTGACGTCGGAGTCGTAAAAGCGGGCGATGATTACTCGACTGATCGCGTATATTGTCACCACGTCAGTCTTGTGAAGCGATGTACGTTTTCGACACCCGAATCTGATATCTGCAATCCCCATCCAAGGGAAAAAAACATGCCATTGGACATTTATATGTAAAAAAGAGGAAAAAGTTCACATTATAATAAGCCAAGATACCAGCATATAAGCCATAAGCGTCTGATCAAAAAAGAACACAGAAACAGAGCAGAGTCGAAAACTGGGCCAAAAAAAACAACAAAATTCTAGTTGCACATACGCCGTCCCGGTCACCAAAAGTTTCTATATCAAAAAAGGGGGTGTGTGTGCAGGCCAGCCCGTCGTTTGCAAATTCAATCAACTACACTGGTGGTCGATGCCGCATCCCATCTCTTTTTTTCTCCTCGTTCCGTCTGCAGCGCCCAACGAGGGGCACGACCGCAACAAAACGAAGCTAGCCTCCCATCGCGACCTACCTAGGCATCCTGGAAAGTGCATAAATAAGAGCAACCAACATAACCCAGCTACACAAAAAAAATACCAAATGATACCTCTGAGCGAACAAAGAGTAAAGATGACTCCGAGGTAAGAGAGCTAGGAATGGGAGGGAGAGGAGGGAACAGGGTATGGGGGACGCGGTCCATGAATGAAAAAAAAAAAGAGCAAAGGAGAGAAAGAAAAACAATATGGTATTGATCACCAGTTCATGGTGCTCTCTCGCAGGATGGGTGTAGAAATAATGGCCGGTTGGACAGCACGACGTTCCCGCGTGTTTGAGACGTGATGGTCGTAACCGTCTTCATCTCCATGTGCAGATTGGAAACCCCGCAAACTATCCTCGGCATAGTAGAAACTCCTTCGTCGTTGACCACCGACGCTGTCCCGATCAAACTCTTGGCCGTCCGGTCGCACCCCAACATAGTCGGCCTCGGCGTTGTCAGAGAGACGTCTGTGGGCAAGGGCGCGGCGTCTTTTGTAGGCTTTGTAACCGACGTACGCAACAATCATGATCGCTATGGCACCGAGGGAGCTGACGACACCTATGATCGCGTCTTGGCGAACATTGGACCCGCTAGACGAGGACGATGAACTGCTGCTACTTCCTCCAGGGGTCGGACCAGGGATCGCGTTCAGTTGCAAACTCGGATCGACACACTCCGCCAGCGCCAAAGCAATAGAGGTGGTCTGAGACGTGTAGAAGCTGGATTTCTGGTTCGAGATAAGGCTGGAAAGCGTGGAAACTTTGTCGCCCGGTATGTAACCTTGCCAGATCGTTCCAAGCTGGGCTATATCCGCTGGCCCGGTATATGAACTGGGCACGTAGACGACCAACTCGAAGTTTTGTACTTCTCCGACTAACACGGAATCAATTTGGTGGACGATCCAGTACTAATTTGAAAAACATACCATCAATGGCAAGAGCAGTGGCGACCACCGCAGGGAAGTATTCAAAGACCTGCCCTGCAGAATCAGGGGTCCCTGCCACAAATGCCCAGTTGAGCGAACTATTGAATAGAATGTTGATCATAGAATCGCTGCTGGGGAGGCTGCTGACGGAAAGCTGTGGATTTGGCAGGATAGTTTGTGGCAATCCGCTAGGAAGAGGAGGAGCGGAAGGGGAAGCTGAAGGAGCTGCCGAAAGCAACGAAAGTGTTGTCGGGACCTGATCAGGATTGGAAAGCGTGCGTGAAGCCGTCGGCGAAGCAGTATTGAGCAAAAGCGAGGAAACCGTGGACAAGTAATTATAGTTGGAATTACTGGAAATCGAGGTGGTGTGAGTGGTCGTAGGAGTGACAGACGGGGACGCAGTAGCACTTGAAGAGACAGTTGAACTCGTAGGGAAACTTATCACCGTCGAAGTAGGCAATGTGACTGACGATGTGGTCAACCTTGGGAGGAAGGTGTTAGTTCGATGCAATGTATCATGATATAAAATACACACTGCGTGATGGTAGAAGTGGGCGTCGAGGTCGTGCATCCAAGGATACCCAAGATAGCGCAGGAGGTAGTTGGCGTAGGCGTAGCACTCGAGGTATCGGTATAAGACAAGGTGGGCACGGATAGCGAGGCCGACGGAGATTGGCTTGCCGGAGTGCTCGATGATGTAGGACAACCGAGTCCCAGACCTAGGAGTCCACTACAAGAGGTAGTTGGCGTCGCTGAATCGGTTGGCTGACTTGATGATGTTGACGAAGGACATCCGATGCCAAGTCCCAGGAACCCACTGCAAGGTGTCGTCGTCGGCGAAGGCGAAGACGAGGCAGAGTCTGTACTTGTCGGAGACGCCGCAGGGGTCGTGGATGGGTTGCTCGACGAGGAAGGGCAGCCGATTCCTAGACCTAACAGACCACTACACGCGGATGTCGGGGCAGCAGACGGAGCAGATGCAGCTGATGACTGGTCAGATGGTGCCGGCGTCTGCGACGCGACAGGGGTCGTAGGCGGAGTGCTCGACGTGGGCGCACAGCCAATTCCTAGACCCAACAAACCGCCACACGAGGATGTCGGAGCAGACGAAGCAGACGCAGCTGATGACTGGTCAGATGGCGGCAGCGTCTGCGACGCGACAGGGGTCGTGGGCGGAGTGCTCGACGTGGGCGCACAACCAATTCCTAGACCCAACAAACCGCCACATGAGGATGTCGGAGCAGACGAAGCAGACGCAGCCGATGACTGGTCAGATGGCGGTAGCGTCTGCGAGGCGACAGGGGACGTGGACGGAGTGCTCGACGTGGGGGCGCAGCCAATTCCTAGACCCAACAAACCGCCACACGAGGACGTCGGTGCAGCAGATGAAGCAGACGCAGCTGATGACTGGCCAGACGGCGGCAGCGTCTGTGAGGCGACAGGGGACGTGGGTGGGGTGCTCGACGTGGGGGCGCAGCCGATTCCTAGACCTAACAGACCGCCACACGAGGATGTCGGGGCAGCTGCTGAAGTAGATGAGTCTCCAGATGGCGTCGACGTTGTCTGCGGGGCGGCAGCGGTTGTGGCTGGAACACTCGCACTCGACGAGGAGGGAGTGACGCTCGAGGGAGGAGGGCAACCGACTCCCAGACCAAGAAGACCACCACACGATGATGTCGGAGCAGGAGACGAAGAAGCAGCATCTGACGACTGGCTAGATGCTGGTGTCGGCGTGGGCGTGGGCGAGGCAGCAGGGGACGTGGGCGAGTTGCTCGACGAGGGAGAGCAACCGAGACCTAGACCCAAGAGACCACCACAGGAAGATGTCGGGGCAGTAGCCGGGGTAGAATCGCTGCTTGGCTGTTCAGGTGGCGTTTGCGAGGACGTAGGGGACGCGGGAGGATTGCTCGATGAGGGAGAGCAACCGATACCCAGACCAAGGACTCCATCGCACGAGGACGTGGGCGAGGGCGAAGTGGCTGCAGCCTGCGTCGTTGGGGCAGGAGTCGTCGTAGGCGTCGACGAAGAGCAACCGATACCAAGGCCCAATAAACCGTCGCAGGACGAAGCTGAAACAGACGAAACAGACGCCTGGGTCGAGGTGGGAGGAAGAACGGACGAGGTCGGTGTCAACTGGGGGCTAGTCAAGCTGCTACCGAGATCTGCGAGGACGCCGTCGAGGCCACCTGGAGAGGGTCACGTTGGGATCTGAAAGGGAGAAAGAGAAGGTGGGGACAGACCGATAGGGTTTCTCTGCCTGAGGGAGAAGGAACGCCTGGCATGGGAATTGGAGATGGAGGAGCGGGAGGCACCGATGACGGGGGCAAGGGCAGCGAGGAAGACGAGGCAGACAGAAGGATACATATGTTACTGCTGAAGAGCAAGGAGGGAAAAACGAGTGGACGTCGCTGCAGAGGCAGCAGGTGGGCAGAGAGAATTAATCAACAATTTATTTCCTGGCGTCGCGGGGGGGAGCCTGCGAGGAAGGAGCTCTGCGATGGCGACAGCGTTGGAAGGGGAAACGAACAGACAGCGACAGATGTAATTACGGCGGCAAAAAAAAAAGGATCATCACACGGTAACGACGTCCCTCCCAACATCGCCTAGAACAAACACACTTTACATCCATTCTCACACAACACACATCGACTGAGTCACATAGAAAACATGGCTTAAGCTTTGCATTGCACGAGACATTGAACAATCGACATAATAACCAACTAAAACCCGCCTTAAATGAAACCAATCTACCCAGCGGCCCGTCAGCACAGCACCACACGGGGTGAGACAGCACCTCACCTTGTTGGCAACATCCAACGCATCGTGGTCGGCTGCGAGGCGCACGTATGCCTTCTTCTTTCCGTCCGGTCTGCAGTCCTCCCTCAGTCGACATCCCATCGATAACACGTCTGGCTTACCGGATGAGTGTGTTGACCTTGGCAGCCTGAACGTCGTAGAGCTTCTTCACCGCATCCTTGATCTGACGTTTGTTCGACCGAATGTCAACAACAAACACCAGCGTGTTATGCTCCTCGATCTTTTTCATCGCAGACTCCGTGTTCAAAGGTCTGCCAACCCACGTCGTTAGCAAAAATCCCACTTCCCAAACGTATTTACCCACGACACGATCGTCCGGAACTCGTCCATTCTGGGTGCATGCGGAATCGATTTCCGGGGGTACTTGGGGTTGCGGCGAAGCTTCAACGTCTTTGGTCGGCGGAACGTCACTGAGAAACGGGGCTTGCGTGATGAGTGTGAGTCGGCGCCCTGCAGCGCGGCTTTTTTGGCGGCCTTGGCCTTGGCATCTTTCGACGCTTTGCCAGCTGGCGTTGTCCATCAACGCTCGGCCGTGAAAACCAGAGTTGGCCCACGCACCTGCGGCCTTACCCTTTGGCGTTTTCGTGGTGGCCATGAGTGATTCCGAGTCTAGAGGGAAAGTGAATGAGCACCAGACTAGGTCAGCTGCGCAACAACCCGAACGATGCTGCTTCCTAGTCCAACACCGACATCCAGCCAGACCTCACTCGATCCACGTCAAACACCCATTCCTTTTGGCACCAAACGCAGACCATGCATACCGGACACGTCGACGGGGTCGTTGGGCAGCAAAAATAACGGTATAGGCTGCTTACCTTGATGAGATTGGGGCCTTGTTCGTCGAGGAGGGTGTGTGCTGAATCCTTTCAATCCTCATTCGGGTATTGCCGACTGGCGACTAGTGGCTGTGCACACCTCTACCCTAGTATGGCCAGAGTCAAAGTCTGGACATCTCGCAGGAAGCCATGACAAATCATCCAACTCCCAGTGGCACGCGCTCCAACACAAAAACTATTCGTATTATTGTACGGGACGTACCCCCTCGGCGACCATCGCGTCGACGTGTATTTTAAAAGAGGTATGATCCCCACGCGGGGACGCAGCACAGATTTGCGTACCAGAACCCGTGTACGACTCAGCCGCAGCGAGGCAATGTCGAAACACGTCAAGATCTCATCAGTCTTGCGATGATCCGGCTGGCCTTGCGCACACGAAACCATCGATGGCTTCGTGCTCACATGGCCGAGTGAACGAGCATACTCGCACCATCCCCATACTTTATTAATAGTCGGAAACAACATACAAGAGACGATGGAAATAACAATAAAACGCATGATTCCAAACACATGGAAACAAATAAATGCGTGAGAGCCAAATGTTTCATTGTGCTTGAGCCTCCTGTTTCAAAAAGCAGAGCACACAATGATCAGTATCAGAAAACCGCAGCATCACGAAACCGCACCTGATCCACAAACTCCATCGCCTCTTCCCGTTTGATACATCGGATGGAGCTCACTTTTTGATTGTTGAACAAGACACCATAGAACTTGTCCGCGGTGACCAACATCTCGGGCCGGAACGTCGTCGTGATGAACTGGGCTGTGTGCGAAAGCGACTTGATCATGTCTGGGAATGAAAGGACTAAGAATGGGAGAAAGGAGGGAATGGAATCACCTACTTGCAACAGCGGTACGGTATTGTGCGTCAAGATTGGCGTCAATCTGTTGGTTCGGTCATGAATACCACGAATGCCTACTCGTCTGGGGAACATGCATACCTCGTCAAATAGATAGAACGGCGCAGGGTCACACTTTTGTATCGCGAACACTGCAAACGAATCGCGTAAATTATCACATCGATATCAGAAAAACCAACCTCATACCTGTGGCGAGCGCAACAAGCGATTTCTGACCACCAGACAGTTGTTGTATCCGTAGGCCTTCGTCGACTTTCGAGTTGAAAGACACCTGCAAAACGTCTTGAGCATCCATTGTCTCGAGGTACTGTCAAGTCACGAAACCTTGATGGCCACTCCAGTGTAATTGTCGATCGTGCTCTGCTGGGTATCATCCGCCTCGTCCATAGCCTCCTCGTCCTACATCAGGCGGTGAGCATGGCAATCGTCCACAAGAGACATCCCAACTGACCTGGTCTATTCGTCGTTGAATGATCAATCTGCCTCGACCAGCGGGAACCAAGCTCTCAAACACTTCCTCAAAGTTGCTCGCCACTTGCTTGAACGTCCGCTCAATCGCCTCGTCTTTTCTCTGGTCAAGCACCTGCACGAGCTCCTCGATCGACGAGGCCGAGTTATCTAGGTCCTCGCGTCGTTGCAACAGCTGGTCGCGCTGCTTGGTAAACGAATTGTATTGTTCAAACGCTTTCTTGTTCACGTGCGCGAACTTCTTCAGCCCCTCGTTCACGGTATGAAGCTTCTTGACCAACTAACGACAGAACCCACGTCAGTCGGCCGTTCACCGCAAAACACGTCTCGGAAACAGCGCACCCGATCGAGCTTCTCGCTCGTATACTTTTCAAACGCTTCTTCGGGTAGCACACCAAGATCACGAATGTTGCGATTGCACTCGTCTTTGCGTGCCGTCAACATCTGCTTCTTGGCAAGGTACCGTTCAGTGTTCTTTTGTAGTTTCGTGACGCTCCGACTGTCTTCCGATTGTTGCTGCTGTGCCTTTTCCAAAGCTGACCGCAGCTCTTGGAACTCCGTGTTGAGTTTCTCAACGTCCTTGTCAGCGTCTGCGCGAGTACATCGCGTAAGGACCGATGAACAGTGAACCCATGGGAGCGCATACCTTGAGACCGCTTAGTTGCAGCTGCTATCGAGGTGCCAAGAGACCGGAGTTCCCGTTTATGCGCGTCGAGCGACTCTGATGATGTGGCGTTTCCGCTCGCAGCTTCACCCAGAGACTCCAGTTTGACCTGTAGCTCTCGCAGTCGCCGACGAAGACTTTCGTTCAACTCGATCTCCACCAGATTCTTCCGGCCATCCAGCTGACATGCAAAACGCTCAGCCAAATCATCACGAGTGGATCAGCTAGAACGGCTTACGTCGGATCGCGCCCTGCCCAACTCGAGTACCTGTCTTCTCCGTTCTTCTACCTCGATACCCAACGCATCCATCATGTTCGCCTCCTCGTCCGTCAAATTCTGAGTAAGTGGGGTCGACAGTTCTTGTCGATATCCCTGCGCCCGAGCATGCGTACTATTCAACTCCGTCTCGAGATCACCAATCTCCGTTTCCAGCGCTACCACACGCGCATCCTGCCGTTCACGTTCCTTGCTCAACGAATTGACGTCCTGGAGGAAATTCTCCCTCGACTCGCGCGCCTGCGCTTGCTGGAGCGTCAACACTTGGATCCTGCCTGTAATGCGCGTAATCTCCTGCTCGATCCGCGTGATCTCGGATTTCACCTCCTTGGCGCGCTTGTCGTCAGCGTCGAATTTTGTCCTCCAGGAGGCGACGGCTTTGATGGCTTCGATACGGGACCGCCGGACATCGTGGTACCCGCCTGTCAATGCACCCTTTCGATCGACCTTGTCACCGTCGAGGGTGATCGTGTTGACCCCGTGACTCTTCACATATGCCGCAGCGACAATCAAGTCACGACACACCCACGTCTTCCCAAATACCTGCTGGAACGCTTTTTGGTGCGTAGCATCAAATCGAATCTTATCAATAAGGGGGAGAGCGTCCTGGGCAGGAGGGACCGATGTGAGAGGCTTTGGTTTAAGGCGGTTGAGAGGCATGAACGTGACACGACCCGTCTTTTCTTTCAACATGATATCGAGAACCTTCGAGGCTGTTTCGTCTGTATCGACGACAACATGGAAAAGGCTGACAAAGGGCCTCAGCTAGATGTGTTTACGTAGATGTGTCGTTTACCTGTTACCAGCGGTGAGTTCGACGGCGGTGCTAAACGTCGCATCCGGAATCTCACAGAGACGATATAGAGGGCCGTAGACGCCTTCCAGACCGTGCCTCTGTGCAATCCTGTCGACAGCACGCAGCCCTGATCCTGTGTCCTACCAAGGTGTTCATCAGTACTCGTTCGTGAAGTACATATATTCATACTCACCTTATCCATCATGGAAGCGAGATTACGCTCAGCAGACTTGAGCTCATCTCCTGCGTGAGCAAGAACCCCACCCAACTTGGAATCCTCTCTCCAGAGCTCCTTCCGTCGTTCGCTGAGATCGCCCTGTTGATCCTTGAGCTCTGCAAGTTGCTCGCCTAGGGTTCGCACTCGCTGTTTTCCATCCTCTACGCTACCCTGAATACCATCCACCCTTTGAACAATGTCATCCAACGACACTTTCGTCGACGCGAGATCTTGTCTTGTTGACTCAAGTACTGCAGACCGAGTATTCTGATATGCATTGAGCGAAGCAATCTCTTGTCGGAGGTAGTTGTCCCGCTCTGCTTTCGTCCGGAACCGCTTGACACGCCCTTGCTTCGCAAAGAGCGCATTCAGCTGGGTGCGTGCTTCTTCCATTCTACGCTTCTCCA
>JBBPLK010000134.1:45725-56018 GCA_038089735.1 Exsudoporus frostii
AGGGCTTCGATACCCTCCCATTTCGCTTAAGCGGTGTCATTTACTGGTTCAGCTCTGTATTTCCAGACATAATGCATAACAAGTTTTGACTCAACGTGTAATGTCCTGATCAGGACTGCTGGCTAACCTGACCCAAACAAGTGCGGGGGAAGAATTACATGTCCAATTAGACTGTCGTTCCCCCGGGAGGCCAGTTTCAGCTACCTGTGACTAGTAGCGTTCCGCTGTTCACCAGCCTTCTAGGCTTACCTTGAGGCAAATGCAATGGATACCGCCATCATCGTTGACACCCATACTTAACTGGTATCTTCAAGGCGCTTCTCCTATTTTTCTCTCAAGCTCGGGGTTGAATTCGTCGATATGCGATGTTCTTGGCAAGATGGATGTCACGATCAGTATCGGCAATCATGTCTTTGGTAGGCAAGAGGTCGCGCAGAAGACCCCTTGTGGTGTTATCCGCAACGCCACATATCAGGCTGAAACGTCATCGTCGCCCGCTACGCAGTACTTCTCGGCCAACCCGCCACTCCCTTGCCTTCCAGACACCAATGGTTCTGTGGTGAAGACTGACTTGCGGATGGGCTCGTTGTGGGCACGACCTGCCGATGGTTCCTATTGAGTTCATACCACTGGCCATACGGTGCTGCTAAGTGCCCATCCAGGTTGCATCGTCCCATGGACACCATTTCCCATCGCCACGTTACTCGTTGGATCACGACCACGCAGCCCTGCGTCATCGTCAAAGTCATCCTGCAGCAGTGGCCCACGGCCATCGACGATCTTGCCAAGCCAAAAAATTTAGCTGATCAGAATGATAAGACCAGACAAACACATGTGGGAGGTTCATGTTCCTGGGTGGGGGAAGGTACAACAATGCGGTCAGAGAGTGACTTTACAGATGACTGAGAAGCCCTGGGGGGTGGTTGATCCGGTTCTTCACCCAGAGCGCCGGGATTCGGGAGATCCTCATCGTAGTTAGGTCGTTAGCAGGCAGGTCGCTGCTACATCGGTGGGATGATCCAAGACACGAGTAAACAGACCCACACTGCCATTGAGAATCAGGAAACGTGTTTATATAGCAACTTTGGGCACCACGAGTAATCTGAAACACCTCGTTTTTCACCCTTCGAACCCCCACGACTGTGTACGACTGAGGATGTCGTCGACGAATACCGGTGTGTAGCAGTTCTAAGCAGTAATTGTGCGATGCTGACAATTCAGTAAGACCGCACAATCGTATTTGAGACCGGTTCCGATTGGGTGTGGGTAGTTGTATTCCATCCTGATGGAAAGCATCTTTTGGGCGGGGGTGCTGATGGGATTCGACGGTGGCGACTTCCAGACGGTCAGGAGGTCGGGAAGCAGACGGGAATGAACTTGAACGCTATTTCCGTATCGAGGGATGGCAAGTGGGTAGTCTGTGGGACTACCAAGGGGGCAAGCGTGTGGGATGCAGAACTGCCTGAAGAGGTCATCGACGTGGAGGGAGGAAACAGGGTGTATGCCATCGACGTGTCCCCAGATTCGACGAGGTTTGCAACCGGGACTGTCAGCGAAGATGCGAGCATTTGGGACATAGCGAGTGGGTCAGGTTCTCTTCAAGTGGCGAGCACATCGCCGCTTCCTACCTTGGTGGCTTGGTCCGCATTTTTGACAGTCGCAATGGCAGCCAACTCATCGACATCGACACCACCACACGCAGAGAATTGGCAATCACACCGCTTGTGTGGTCCAACGACGCTCAGCGAATTTTCACGGCATCGCAGGACAACAGAATCAAGTGTTTCGCTATATCCACGGGGTCCCAGCTCGCTGCATCGCCTATCCTCAATGGCAGCGACTCCATCTCTCTAGCTGACAACAACAAATTCATAGCTACTGTCACAAGTGATGCCATCTCGTTCCTGGACGCGTCGACTCTCGCCAAGGTTGGCACTGCCATTGAGGGGAGTGGTCGTCTGGCATCTCCATGGATCATAGCAGAATTGCAGCCGGACGACGTGACGGGAAAATCATTATCCACGACCTCCCCAAATTTCTTCCGGACTTATATGATCCTTTCCAAGTAAGCAATTGTCCTTTCATCATGTTGGCTTGTCAGATAACCACCATTTCCTGTATTAGACATCGACCCAGGAGGAACGACCAGCTAATGGGGAACCTTTGACCTCCAGTAGCCACGACAACAAACCACCTGGCTCTGAACCAGTAAGTGTTTGCCATTCTGTCACCCAAACGAGCCGTGGTAACATTGTTATTGAACATGTACACCAGGAAGAGCCAGGGAAGTTCACTCCACTCGAGATATCCATTCGTTCTTTTCCCAATTCAAGCGAGTCCTCATAATCGCATAGGTCGACGTGCTGTCGAACTCGCCCGGTCCCCAGTTCGACTTCCATGAGGTTGGTGATCACTATATTCTCCTCTTTCGTCTGTGTTGACGATGCTACAGTCAGTGTTCTTCATATCTTCTGTCCGTTCTCGTCAGGACGAGGTACTGCCCCACGGTGAACCACAGTCGTCAAATGTCCTACCCATTGCTTCCCCGACGGAGGTAGGTTACGACGAAAATGTTGATATTCCTAGGTCGTCTGAGGGCATTCTGATGCTCAAATGGTGGATACCAACAAGGATAAAGAAGAGCAACAAGGGCCCGGCATCACATGAGCCTGATCGAGTACCTAGACAGTCACATCAGCCTGCCGAGCATCAATCTCGTCCCCAGTCACCAGCAACGGTGGAAGACTCAAATGTGGGACCTTCGACGATGGCTGTGAGTGCTTTTCCTTCACGGTCAGTTGAATGTGGTGTGTTGAACATATCTTAGGAAGCGCGCAACAAAATAATTAAATGGCGAAGGGTTCGTTGTTCCTCGAATTTGTATGCAGGGCCTTATCACACCTTGCAGCATAAATCACGTAGCAAGACGACTGCTTCCAAACGTCCGAAGGAAAACTCTTCTCGTAGTGGACAAGGTACTGCGGATGCAACGGAAGTGGAACCAGTACGTGTCTTCCGGGTGGTGGTGGACCTCGTCACGTCAACTCATGTCCCATTAGACGCAACAAACGACCAATCCATCCCAACCTCCGGCCGTGGGGGTCCATGTAATGGTGCGCGCTATTCTCCCTCCACCCACCCTGTTTGACTTACCATATATCAGCATCAGGAAGGATCACGCTACGCTATCCTTAGGCTTTCGATCCTATTTCCCGCGGGGTTATTGTGTTTTCGGTCAGGTACACATGATGCGACTCATTAATATTGATCAAGGCGTTTAAATGCATCAGATGTAAATACCACACTGTATCTCGAATACGTGGAATGTCCACCATGCAGGTCATCGAATCTCGCAGAGTCAATGACAAGCGCTCCCGTCCATGATTGAGTGCGAGAGTCGGATCCCTGAGCTGTGTACCCGTTCCGAGACCGACCATGTGCATGAGTAACTCCCAACTTTATCATAGAAACGTGAACCCGACCACATTGCGTACTCTCAAACGACGACAATTATCGAGTCGTTCTCTTGCTCGTTTCCCCTCAGGAGCTCGTCCGGATAAAATATGCCTGTCAATCTTGCATTCCTCGTTGCCAAAAAAAAAAAGACAGGTGTGAGTGCCATACAACGAACAAAAGTACTAGGAGATGATGAAACCTGATCCAAATCGAGAGTGAGAGGAAGTCACTGGAAAAGAAAGGACAAGTGAAACAAATCGATGAGGATATGGTGCTAAAATAATGTTGCAACAGATTAGGGAAAGTAAAACGAATGACTGTGGTGAGAGTTGTAGCGGCAAAAAATGTACACATTACTCGTGCAGCGTTGATCCACGAAAATCAAGGTACGGAGACGAGATGTGATCCGCGTAGGGTGGAGATAAAACATTATCGGCTGTTCTTCCAGCTTGACGGTGGTACCCCTCGACTCTGTGCTGGCCGGGCCTCCCAAACGTTCTCAGCTGCCGTGACATGAAGGCGCAATGCCTGTCCAAGCGTGAGGTCTTGAGCTACCCCCATACGCGCTCGCAGCACTATTGGGAACACCATCCCTCACGTAGTTCGAACGAAAGGAGGGCCCAAACGAGTTCCCATAGACACTCGGGGAGGTCACGGAACACGTATTCATTTGAGCTCCGGAGAGACACGTACGTGCAAGATGAAACTGCCGACGTCAACGATGGGTGTTGGGTGAGCCTCTGCTGAGCCAAAAACCTCAGGCTACAACTTGAATCATCTGAATCGATCAGGTCGAGCCTGGAACTACTTAGTCTGGTGACCAGATGGCACCATGAGGCAAGCCGTCGATTCGTTCATCTTGATCGACCCATTACCGATAGTACTGGTAAATGAGCCGGGGGGCGTGTACGAACCTAAGGGTTTCTGAGGGAAATCTCCAGGGTGGAAAGGACCACCAACATCGATCCCGGAGGAACAGATGTTGTGAGCCTGCCCTCCTAGATCTTCAATTACGCCGCCTTCGACCCCATTTCATTCCCCGCTGACCCACACGACAAGCAGAACAATGAATTGTGCGACCAAGCGATACTGGCGAACAAAAACAGCACGTAGACGCCTACGATCATTAGTAAACTGTCAGTAGTAAAGCCGGAGACTTGGAACCGAGCATCTAAAGGCATTCCTGGCGTCGATGAAAAGGGGGGAGAACAACCATTCGAGCCGCAGGGAAAGCCGTACAAATAAATAGGAACGTGACGTGGTTCGAGGGTGGGTAGCGAACTGACAAAAAAATCATTTCCCATCTTGTGGAGAACATGCCCCCGGAGTATGAGTGCCGCCTTGTTCGAGAACGTCGTGGATATACACATATGTTTCGAGCGGATGTCACGAGTGGGTCCAGTGTGATTTGTACACTCGTCATAAACCGAGTCCTGCACAAGGAACACTCACGAATCTCAAGGTAGGACTACCTTGCTAATGAGGCAAGGTTTCGCCGGAGTTGACTGCTTGCCCGATGGCCGCAGGGAGGTGGGATCCGAGTAGAATAGCGCCAAAGACATGAGGCACCTGCGCAAACAGACACACATCGAGAATAAGGAAACGAACCTTGCCTCGCCACGAGTAAACCGAAATCTGTTTTTTTTTTCCTCTTCAAACCCCACGACTGTGTACCATTGAGGATGTCGTCGACGAATACCGGTGTGTGGCAGTTCTGAGCAGTGTTTGTGCGATGCTGACAATTCAGTAAGACCACACGATCGTACTTGAGACCGGTGGTTCTGATTGGGTGTACGCAGTTGCTTTCCACCCTGACGGAAAGCATCTTTTGGGTGGGAGTGGCAATGAGATTCGACGGTGGCGATTTGCAGACGGTCAGGAGGTCGGGAAGCAAACGATAACCTCGGACTGCAATGTCATTTGCATATCGAGGGATGGCAAGTGGGTAGTCTGTGGGACTGACAGGGGGGCAAGCGTGTGGAATGCAGAGCTGCATGAAAAGTTCATCGATATGGAGGGTGGAACCACGGTGTATGCTGTTGACGTGTCCCCAGATTCGATGAGGTTTGCTACGGGGACTGGCGGAGATGCGAGCATTTGGGACATTGCAACTGGGGAGCGACTCGTTGGCCCGCTCGAACGTGACAACTATGTCAACGGGGTCAGATTCTCTCCAAATGGCGAGCACATCGCCACTTCCTGCTGTGGTGGCTCAGTCCGCATTTTTGACAGTCGCAACGGCGACCAACTCATCGACATCGACACCATCGCACGCTCAACATGGCCAATTACTCCGCTCGCATGGTCCAACGACGGTGAACGAATTTTCATCGTATCGCAGGACAACAAAATCAAGTCTTTCACTGTATCCACGGGGTCCCAGCTCGCTGCATCGCCGATCCTTGGCGAGGATAGTTACTCCATTTCTCTTGCTGGCAACAACAAATTCATAGCTGCTGTCACAAAGGACGCCATCTCGTTCCTGGACGCGTCAACTCTTGCCAAAGTTAGCACTGCCATCGAGGGAAAGTGGGCGACTGGCATATCCTTGGAGAGTAGCAGAATTGCAACCGGACGACAGGACGGGAAAATCATTATCCACGACCTAGCCAATTTTCTTCCAGACTCGTATGGTCCTTTCCAAGTAAGCAATCATCCTTTCATTATGTTGGCTCATCGGATAACCACCATTTCCTGATGGTTAGGCATCAACCCACTCGGAACGACAAGCAGACGAGGAACCTTTGACCTTCGGGAGCCACGACAACAAACCACCTGGTTCTGAGCCAGTAAGAGTTTGGCGTTCTGTCAGTAAAACGAGCCGCGCTGACATCGTTATGTATATGTATTAATCAGGATGAGTTAGGGAAGTTCACTCCACGCGAGGGTGATACCCACAGCGAAGTCGGCGTCAGTGATCTCTTAGAGGTATCCATTTGTTCTTTTCCCAATTCAAGCGAGTCCTCATAATCGCATAGGTCGACATGCCGTCGAACACACCCGGTCCCCAATTCGACTTCAATGAGGTTGGTGATCACTACATTATCCTCTTTCGTCAGTGTTGAGGATGCTGCAGTCAGTGTCCTCCATATCTTCTGTCCATTCTCGTCAGGACGAGGTACTGCCCCACGGTGAACCACAGTCGTCCAATTTCCTACCCATTGCTTCCCCGACGGAGGCAGGTCACGATGAAAATGTTGATATTCCTAGGTCGTCTGAGGGCATTCTGATGCTCAAACGGTGGATACCAACAAAGATAAAGAAGAGCAACAAGGGCCCGGCTCTACGTGAACCTGATCGAGTCCCCAGACAGTCGGATCAGCCTGCCGAGCATCAATCTCGTCCCCAGTCACCCGCAAGGGTGGAAGACTCAAGCATGGCGGGACCTTCGACGATGGCTGCCACTAGACGCGTGCCAGTGAGTGTTTTTTCCTTGACAGGCAATCGGATGGAGTGTGTCTGACATATCATTCCAGCGAGCGGTGGCAAAACCCGTTCGACCACGAAAGGTTCGTTTTCCATCGGGTTCATATACAGGCACTTATCATTCGTTGCAGCCAAAGTCCAAGCGCACCCGTCCGAAAAAAGGTGCTTCTCATGGCGGACAAGCTGCTGCAGGTTCAGCAGAACCGGGTCATGTGTGTCTTTTTTTCTGCTAAACCACATCATGACAGCTCACGTCATATTAGGCACAACAAACGAACGATCCATCCCATTCCTCATCCGGGAGGATCCGTGTAACGGTATGCCTACTTCCGTTTAGCATACACTATTTGACTCACAGAGGATCAGGATCAACGAGGCTCGGGCGATGCTATTGTTTCGGTCAGACTACCTGGATGGCTGTTGTGTCGTGGCTCAGCTAACGAAGATGGAACCCATGGATAATTTAGCAAGACGTGCAGTACTTATATAGACATCGATCGCGCAGTTCTTCGTTTCACCTTGCAGCATTGGTGCCGATAGGCTGTTCAGTGCTCACTAACTAATGATGATACGCACGCAAAGGTTGGGGTGGAGGACAACATGGAGTCATTGAGGATGTCACACTCCTCCCCTTCGATGTCTTTCTCGTACATCACGGATCCAAGTACGACTGTCTGGTGACCAGAAGGTACTATGGGGCAAACCAAACTGTCGACATACGATCAACCCATTACCGGTACTGTAGCACTGTACCTGCCAGTGGTAGGTGAGCCGTGTACAAACCCAAAGGCCAGTGTGGGGACTCCGAGGTCGATCACAAAGATCGAACCTAGAGGATTCCCACCTCCGAGTCAGGCTAGCCTATCCTTAATCGCACCGCATTCGACCCCAACTGACCCACACTCCAAGCAGAACAACAAATTGTTCGACTGAGCGTGAGGTGAAGATACAGGCGAACAAGAAAAAACCTGCTCGAAAGCAGTCGCAGAGGTTGTAAACTGTCGCAGGCCTGAACGAGTCGGAGTCACTCGGTCACTCGAAAGCTTGATCAATCGGCACTGAGTGTTTATGCTCTAATGACGCGCTTGCACCGATTCTTCTGCCAGTCTCGCCCGGGCTCCTGTACCACTTGAGCTTGAGGCTTAAAAGTTCACATTAAAGCTTCAAGCTTCAAAGACAGGTGCACCGCTGGTGCTGGAAATGTCATGGTTGCCTGTGTGCTAACGCGTATCGGCCGCATCTAGAGAAGTTGCGCCAACACGTCATGTCAAAACCCATCGAAATCCGATCTTCGTCCCTCAACTAAGGCTCAAACCAGGCGTTGACTCATCTGCGGGTATTCTGTGAAGTAACTTTCCGAAAACAAATATCTGGTGGGTTATACTGTCACTCCCCCACCATTCCTACAATATGCAGATATTTCTGGATCTAACCTCGGTGATATTTATTGGCATCCGTAGGGGACACACACTTCTAACGCTGATCTAGGCGGCCGAGTCTTCCAGGAGGTCCTTTCATCGCTTAACGCTATCAACAATCAGGCAACAACAGGATGCGCCTTTGGTCTGACGTCCTCTGAGGTACACGTTGTTGGACGAAAGGGTCAGCACTCGATAGCCATGCCCTAATGATCATCATAATCAAACGCGGGGCCGAATAATAATATGATTATACTTGCGAATGGCTCGACGATCGTCGCTCCGCTCGGAGGGTATCAGGTTCGTGCATTTGCCTTGGTGCTCTTATTTTGTTGCCAATATTGACTCGACCAAATAATACTCGACGATCAGTATGTCCCCAGTATGTCATCTGCAACTATATCCTATGATCGAGGTAACTAACGAAGGGAATCAGGTCGATACCGTGGGCCCAAATCTGGACGTCTCGCTGGAAGGATTCTTGGACTGTAATGTTGGTACCTTATGGCTTCCCTCTCCTCACAGCGTGCTTTTAATTAGCCGCAGACATTTGGCACACGGCCGACTTTATAACGCCATAGACTTTCAGATGATGGTCAACCAATGCGCCGCTTTCCTTGACCTCCTTCCTCCTTACTTGATCGATCGACCAGTCAGCTTGGGAAACATAGTACGAATCTTTGTCTCGAGGCGTAGCCTCTACATCGCTAGTCTCACGTGCTTGCGGTGGAACGTACATTGGAACTGCATCGCTCGCATTACTCGGGATCAAAACCTTTTCGTCAGATCTTGGAGTATATGAACACCAAAGACATTCACAATGCTACGTTTTCCAATGCACTCCCTTTTACTTTCCTCCCACAAGCAAGAACGCTTGCACACTGGCACGAATACAACGTCTTCACCAACCCAAGCATATCTGGCATCTCATGGCTGCGTGGTCTCGGCCCCTCACAGGCTGAACCCACATATCTGGTACAGTCGCCGGTCGGACAATCGTACCTTCCATCCTCGACGCGTTCGAGGGCATCGTGAACACAACAAACCCTGTGAAGATGATGATCACAGCCATCTCCTACAAGCACTTCCTATTCCTGTTCGATGTGGCTATAACTTGAATGCATTTGAATGTCGATCCTGGTATTACTTAGTCTAGTGATCAGACGGCACTATGAGGCAAGCTGTCAATATGTTCGTCTTGATCGACGCATTACCGCTAGTATTGGTACGTGAGCCGCGTAAGGAACTCTGAGATCAATGCGACCAAGTCTTCAGGCTGGGAAGGACCACAAAGATCGAACCTGGAGGATCTGCCCGCCGACCTTCAATCGCACCGCCTTGGACCCTGTTCCTTCCCCTCACAAGCAGAACAACAAATTGTTCGACCGAGCGTGAGGTGGAGATACAGGCAAACAAGAAAAAGACCAGCTTAAAAGTAGTCACGGAGGTCGTAAACCGGCGCTCGGAGTCGCAGGTGAGCTCGCTTTGCCAAGAGCCCACGCTCTAACGACGCGCCTGCACGAATTTTTCTACCAATCCCGGCCAGACTTTGAGCTTCAAACTTCAAAGACAAAAAACAAACCCACCGTTGAGATAGTAGGACAAAGGGCCATATAAACGAGTTGGAGCAGTCAAGAGGCGTCAAGGGCGACATGGAGTGCCAGAGCGATGGAAACGGCATCAGAAAATATGGAAAACGAAGCGGCAATGATTGTACAACGAGCGGCGGATGCAATGACTCGAGACGAGTCGAAACAAAGTCCCAGGTAGAGAGGATGCAAGTCAGTGCCGACGGCACAAACGTGAGACGAGTGGGGTACCTGAGCCCATGTACCACCAGACACTAGGTGCAGTAAACAATTTTATCATTGAAAAAATTTGATCATGAAAGGCATAATTATATTAAAATGACCCTAACAGGAAATTATAATCAAAAAGTTAGTGGAGAACGGCGGGGGAATATCTGTATGCGACGCTTTTTTCGGGAGTTTCG
>JBBPLK010000135.1:13702-29578 GCA_038089735.1 Exsudoporus frostii
GCAGTTGACATCAGCGGGCCTTTCGTATAGGTGAAGTGCTTCCGTTGGATCATCATCGGCTCCTACATAGTCTCCACAAGAGCGATGCTTCTCCACATCGTTGTGACGGCTTGAGCTTCGCGATGACCAGTGTTACCAATTCGATCACCTTTCCAGATCTCCCCCTCGAATGCTGCTGAGGAGAACAGACTCAGAGTAGGTAGGTACACTAATAATAGTTGTGCACAGTCCATCATTACTTCCTCGGTACCCTTTTTCATTACGCCTGATGACAAGTGTAAAGTCAAGCTTGGTCATCTTCCTTCTTTTCTGATGAACTTTATAGTGAGCATATTTTTAACGCGTGCATATGCAGTGTGGCCGAATGGCGAACACTTAATGTGGCCCAGAAACCAAGGACAATGGAAATGAATCCTCGTAATGTAACCAGACTAACCACATACGGGGCAACATTATTGATTGGGGTCAGTACAGGTCTGCATTGATGGTGGTCAAGCATTGCAGTCGCCGCTATATTTTTATAGCGTGCTGCGATACTCTGGGCGACCAAAAGGGAATCGAGGATAGGTATATAAACCCCGTCGGCAGATCAACAACATCTACCCCAGCTTTCGAGTTTCAGCTCGTCCCACAAATCTACCTCCTCATATCATCATGCACTTCATCAAGACCTTCGTCATCCTTGTCGGCGCCGCCGCCCTTGCATCCGCGAGGTCTGGTGTCGACAGACGCGTTGTATGTTGCCTCGTTTCATTGCCAATCAATAGAACGATCGCTGTCCGTAACTTTTTCAGGAGGGTGGTCTCCTCAAACGCCAGAGTGGAAACAACTGCCAAGACTACATCGGAAACTGCTTCCAGAACGGTAAACCCACGTCGTCGGTATCTGAAATGATCCGCTAACGCGCGTATTCGATCACAAGTTGCGCAGGCATGTTTGCGGACCCAAACGACACCATCGGTACATGCACCGCGGGCATATACGACGGCTGCCCTTGCGACAAGTGTGGTAGCGGGGATGGCTACGTTGGTAGTTGCTCGGCGAACGGCTGCAATGGCGTCCAGGGCACATGCACTGCTCGAACTTACCAGGGCTGCCCTTGTGACTGAGACTCCGTCCTTCGTGTAGCGAGATTGCCAGGTCGACGAACGATTGTACTAGTGCAAAATTTTCTTGTCGTGCGTCTCGAGAAAAATGAAACGAGATGTATTTATCTATGTGATTTCTGCCAGTAGGTTCATTAATGTTTCCTTGGACGTTTGAGACTATATTCGGTGGATCGAACATGGTACGATCCTTTTGGGATTGCAGAAACAACTCAGCCGTCTGCTTAGAGAAGACAATGTCGGTCTGGAGGGCTTTCCTGCCTTCCAGCTCCAAATTATTGTTTGTCTAGTTGGGTCCTCGACTCCAGCAATTTGTGCCCTGTCCCAGACTCCAAGCTCATGTCTTCCGGTTTCTGACTGCCAGAAGGTCACGAAAGGATGATGTCATACATGGCTGATAAGTAGCCAAGAAACAAAATAAATAAATAAACTAGGTAAATAATCATTCGCTGCGACCCTCGGCCTGGTGCGACGAGTACGCGATTCGCATCTTGTTCTCTTTACAACTTGTCTTGAGATACACTCATGTATAAGATGCATCACGATGTAGGGGAGACGTGAGAAGTTGAATCCTTCTCCTCTACAACGGCATGTACTGTACTATGATCATGTTCTGTCACGATGATACTCAATTTATGACCTTTAAGATGCATTCTCGAGTCTAGCCGCATACAGATAGTCCGGTGACCAGCCCGTTCTATGAAGCATCGACGGCCTGCCACATAGAACGGGCTGCATACGGAGTCCAATCTAAACCTTGGCGAGAACCATGAGCACATTGCAAGGCGGCCAAGCACCGAGTCACACGCTCATAAGCTGCATGGCGGGAATTAACATCCTGGCTCCCTTCGAATTCTGGGTCAATCAACTCTGCGGCGCAAGCAGTAAATACTCACCCCTTGGCTTTAAGACGGTCTTGTTCACGTGGGTCTCGCTCCCAAGCTATGATAAGTACTTTGTGGTCACATCACCGCCGTCGTATCCAGGATCGGAGTTGTCAGCAACCATGGGACGTCGGCGTAAATGTTGCGGTGATGTTGTACAGGCTGTGCATCGGGCCCCGTGGCAAACCTAGTTAGTGTAGGAAATCTATTTTCTCAACATAAAGGTTCTGCTCACCAGTACCATGGAAGAGATAAGCCACATTTTCGTGTCACATGGATCCATCACCGATTGCATTTTGTTGGTGGCATCAAGTGGAAGACTGGAAGTACTTTTGCGAGTTGGGAGGTCGATTGAGTCACTGGGCCATCACTTGGATGGGGATACAAATGGTAGATAGCATTAACAGGACAGAGTCAGTCCGATACAACTATATTGCGCGTCCTACATCTGAACGTTGAACTACGGCATAATACCCCAGGAACCTACAACGTCAGATTGTAATCATATTCGCCCTGTGCACTCTGTGCGATCCACAGGACGACAGAAGAAAGCATGAGAGCGACGTTTTGGGACACGTTGGCGTAGCCATAGTAGGTATATTGCTCGGGGTAGTCACCAAGGACATATTTGAGGACGAGGAGAGACTGACGCCAGGGAGGAAATTCAGTCGGGACTCGACATGATACAAGATCACAATTAACGCACCACGCTGCCCGCTAATCCACCGGCCATGAGGGCAAAGCCGATAAACAAGAACAGCCTTGCTCTCCAGACGGCATCCGGAGAGCCATAGTCATCACCTCTGATCCTATCCTTGTCGATGATGTTGATGATGAGCATGCCAAGAAGGGAGCATATTCCGGGAACCCAGTCTACGAATTCGACATGGACTGGAGGAGGAATCTGGGGGTCGCCATAAGGTGAGTGGGCGTGTGCAGAGAGGATGGCGGCATCGAGGAATGTCCAGTTGGCGAGTGCAAACTGCCAAAAATTAACGTGGCGGTATAGCGTGAAGCCAAGATGGGACGTACTAGAGCACCTGCGAGATAGATGCCAATCGTTCGCCTGTACCTTCCAAAGTTGAACTCAGGAAAAGGATTCAGGCAGACTCTGCGAGGGTCGTAATCTGAGCGCGAGTAGGGCATGGCTCGAGTCGAGTGGGGTTGGGTCGAGGAGCGGCGAGGGAGCTGCGGGTCCGACTTCGTAATTACGTAATAAATATTTTCAAACAATAGCAGATAGAATCTCCGCCCCTCCTGAATGACCTGGGGCAAATGCAAGTGATTGACATCCCTTCTTCCCCAGAGCCATCGAGCTCCTCAATGACCCGGCGCACTCGTAGCACCAGCCGACAGCCCGGCCCATCCAGAAAACGTGTCCGTCTGGCAGCACCGACACGCGAGGCCTCCGTTCTCGAGATCATTGAGCTCACCGACTCCGACAATGACTTTCCTGCTCCCCAAAGGAATCGTCCTCAGCCAGGACCCTCATCACATCCAACACCCTCCCAGACGCCGAATGCAGCGCTCACCTTTGGAAAACCGCTCCCCGAGTTACTCACAGACGCACCAGCGTCCGCGCCCAGATCATCGCAGCATGTAGTGCGCCAAGAGCGACAGGGAGTTCGTGGGCCGTTGTTCTTGCCGGACAGTGACGATGAGCAACCTGTGGCTCGCCTGCTGCCTGTCCCTGTCACTCAGGATGTCCCCGACGGCGTAGTGGCACTCCCACATCCCCCTCCACCTGAGCCAACTGCTCCCCAAGCACCCGCCATGGTCGATCCCATCGATGAATATGTCGTTCGTGTGTTAGAGATCGTCCCAGACGTCCAGCCTACCCACGCCGTTGGACTCATTGAACAATTTATGCAATCTCAGCCAGCAAACGTTGTCGAGTTCGTGCTGCACGCCCTTTTTGAAGATCCATCCTATCCAAGAGTAAATCAAAAGGGTAAACATAAGCGGGATGAACCGGACAGTGATCCCAACGCCAGAGGCTCCCCCAAGCCAAAGGTGGACTATGCCAGTAAAGAGCGGGTGTACAATTGTGGTCCGCACTATTTTGAACGTTCCCTGGTCAGGAATTTCAAGTTTTCGTGACACAGGGGTTGACTTGCTGAGACTAGCGTCTTTTTTAGGAACAACTCATGGCGGACTTTCCGCGAATCCCGAAACCGCACATACGCTCACGGCTATTGGACAATCGGTTCTACGCGCCGACTTGGTTGTTTCTTACCGAGGAGCTTAAGAAAAAGCCTCTCCCTTACAAGTTAAAGTCGACCAACTCCGTTGTAGGTAAAGGTAAAACAAGAGAAGATCCAGAATTCGACAAGGAACGAGAATGGGTGTTGCTCAAAGTAGCCGAATTAGCCACTGAGCAAGATGCTGCCCTAGCTGCATACGTCAATGAGAAAGAATACGAAGACAATGGTGAAGGTATCGAGTGTGGATGCTGTTTTTCTGAGTGCTCCTTTGTCTGTGGTTAATTGCTCGATTCCACAAACTACAGCTGATTTTCCAACAGGACCAGATGGTTCAGTGCCCCGAAGCTCATCTTTTCTGCAAATCCTGCATGACATCGTATGCCTCTAACTTGCTTGGCGAGCACAATCCAAATATCGTTTGCATGGACCAGTCAGGCTGTAAGCTCCCTTTCCCTGAATCCGAACTCTGTCGATTCCTCTCCTCCAAACTCCTCGAGTTGTATTATCGAGTCAAGCAGCACAAAGAAATAGAAGCCGCTGGCGTAGAGAATCTCGAAGAGTGTCCATTCTGCGAGTACAAGTGTGTCATTGAGAACGAGATGGAGAAACTCTTTAGATGCGAAAATCCTGAATGCAGCGCGATCACTTGTAGAATGTGTAAGAAGCCGGTAAGTCCGTTTTGTCTTTGTTCAACAGTTTGTATTTCCGATGTCGGGCCGTCGAGGCTGACCTGGGTTTGGCTCTGGTGTAGGATCATCTTCCAAAGACCTGCAAAGGTCAGTTTGAGCTTTCTCTATGCTACCCAGGCGGGGGCCCTTACCCTTACGTTGGATGCAGAAATGGAGGAGGACAGACACCTGGATGCGAAACATGTCATCGAAGAGGCTATGAGTAGGCTCAGTTCATGCTTGACCTGTCCTATTCCGACGTTCTCCAACAGCCCAGGCCCTTATGCGCAATTGTCCAAAGTGCCAGAAATGTATGCTACCTCTTCTACCGATGTATCATCCTAACCTATCAGTTCCCAGCATTCATCAAGGAAATGGGTGTAAGTGTCGCTGGGCTAATTCATTGGAATATCAAATCCTTCTGGGCTTACACTTGATATGACAGTGCAACAAGATGCTTTGTCCAGGTTGTCATACCGTATCATGTTACATCTGTCGGCAGATTATCAACAATGGATATGAACATTTTTCAAATGTAGGTGGCAGTTTTGCAGGGGTACCTCGGAGACCCAGCGAGTCCTCCTTGCATGGTCGCGATTCGACTGACGATCGCCCACTCATTAGCCTCCTCCCTACTCCGGCAAGGCAGACAAGTCGAAATGCAACCTTTGGGATCCAGTCGAGCAACGTCACGCACAAGAGGTAAGTCGGCATAAATCGTCCTCCCCGTCGCATCGTTCACACACGCAACCTGCTAGGTATCCGAAGCTGGGAAACGCGCCCTCGCCGAACTCCGCAAATCCCGCCCAGACGTGGACGAGACGAATCTCAAGATAGATATCCCGGTGGCACAAGCTCCGCGCCCTGGACCTACTCCATATCAGGTTCTGCTCGGGCTCAACGGTGGTGGTCCTTTGCCAGCTTATTTGGCAGCGCGGGGTGCAAGGATGGGTGGTCTGGAAGTCGGTCCTCGTATGGGGGGGATAGCTGCTGGTGTGGGTGCGGCTGCAGGCATGGGAGCGCCTCCCATGGGTCTGGGAGCCGGCGTCGGGAACAACGCGTTTATGTTCGGGGCTGGTCAGGCGCATCAGTTTGCACCACAGGCGTTTGGCGCTCTAGATCGACCTGGATTGAATCTACACGCACAAGCACAGGAGGCGATGATGCGGCCAGCAGCGATGCCGTTGGCACAGGCTGGAGGAGCGCGAGGGCGGCCAGCGCCGGTGAAAGCTGCCATGCCAGCGGGCGGTAGAAGGTCGCGTCGCAAAGGTCGGTAAAAGCTTGGGGGGTTGGTTTTCGTTTTCTCGTTTCTTGGGAAGTGCGTTTTTCTTGGAGAACCGACGACGTCGACGGTCGGTACACGATGATGTTGCCATACCCTACATGCGACTCCGTTTTTGTTCTGTTTTCCTAGCGTATATCGATCTACTAGTATGTCCGCGCTCGAGTCGAATAATGTCTTGGTGGTAGATATTGACAGGCCCGGAATATGGTCGAATAATACATAATGTCTGGTTGTTGTTTCGCTCCTTGATCTCGGTGCAATGCATGCGTGAGATGAACGTTGCTTCGAGTACATCGACGTTCTATTCTAAGATGAATCTAGGAGCTGATGGGGCAAACGACGCGGTTCCGTCCACCCCGACTACCTCCGTTAAATCTAAGATCTAACCCTCGACACACGACGCACGAAATTCAAACACGACACCCACAGCCCCGAACCGATCACGCGCACCAGACAGAGATCAATCGATCACGATCGGGACGCGCCTCGAACCCTCGCAGGTTCTCAATCTCGTTCTAGTGTCGTGGTCGAGGCCGGCTTGACCAAGAAATCTTCCTTGGTCTTCTCCCCTCGAACGATCTGTCCAACGATCGCCTTGGCGATGTGAAAGTCGAGGAACGGGATGTACGGAATGCCAGCCTTGTCGCAGTGTTTCTTCAAATTGTCTTTTTCGTCTATCCCGGTCACTTTGACAAAGAGGACGTCGGCGTGTTGGGCCGCGGACAAGTCTGAGAGGGCGGAAGGCGGGGATAAGGATGGGGTAGGGTGGGATGGGAGTGATGGAATGCGGGTGAATGGGGAGGGAATGGGAGATGAGACGCACCCGAGACACCATCTCCAAAGAAGAACACGGTCGGGCCTCGACCGTCGTGGGCTTGTCTATACTCCCGATAAGGCAAGATCGCGCGCGATTTGTCGTGGCCATATGCACTACACACGAGGTGGTTTCAGGACAGATCTGATAGGTACGTACGCTGGCATCGTCGCATCAAACGATGCCTCGTCTGCCCAAAAGAAGAAAGAGGGAGAGAGGATGGGTGGGGACACGGAAAAATGAGACCGTACCTGTCTGGATGGCGCCATGTGACGAACCATTTCCCCGTTGCGTCACGTCGGACGCCATTTGAAACGATGGGGATATCTTTGACTGCGTCTTCGTCGGAACCCTTGGCAAGCTCCGTCAGGACCGCGCGGATGAGCTCGTCCATGCCACTATGAAAATATAATCGGATCAAAAACACGCGTCGTTTGGAAACATATTCCCCGCCGACGAGCCCGTGTGGGAAAAGAGACAAGATGCGAAACAATAACAATGAACATGAAACCATACCTGGACACGATAGTAAAAGGGATATCGCTCTCATCACAAAACTTTTTGAAATCGATAAAGCCGTCCGTAAAGTCCACAGGTCGGCGCCCATCTGGCCCTGGGATCGTTCGATGGTGAAACACGAGACATGGATGGATGGACGCCGGATGGATGGATGGATCAGTTGTAGAGTTGTAAAGAACCCGAACAACCGACGTGCGACGCGTCAAGCATACATACCGGTAGGAGTCGTGAGATACGTCTTGCAAGCTTCTAGCGAATGACCATTGTCGGACACGCTCCCCAACATGAGTTCGAATGCATCCCTAGAGTCGAAATTTACCACGACCCGTAAGCGTGATGAAAGAGACGATGAGTGTGAGAGCAACGAGTCGATGGCGTGTACCAGTGGCAGGGACCCAGATCCGCGGATGTGAATCCGTGGCCCATCAGGCTGGCGGGTGGACGGGAAGTCCACCACATCATCGTGTGTTGGCACATCACCACCATGTTGGCGAATCCGGCGGCGGGGTGAAAGAGACGTACTTGAACGATTTCCCCCTCGTCTTTCCACTCTTGTCAAACTCGAGAATCTCCATGTTGAGCGCGATCCGTTGAGGCGCTCCCATCCCATAGTTGTCGGTGACGTCTGCAATCTCCTCAGTGCGTAGTCCGACCTCCGAGGAGGAAGAAGGGGTGGCGTACAATCGTTAGAGTCGCACGTCGTGATCGTGCCATCCCTGAAAAGTTTCGGGTTGCCTTAGCGTACGGGCACACGCGAGGGCTCGAGATCGCACCAATCGCTCAACACGACAAACTTCTTGTCAAAGTAAAACGGTTGTGTCTGCAGGCCACCCGACATCGTTTACGAGTCCAAGGACGTTGAAACGCCTCTGGGTCAAGGGTCGGGAAAGAAATGAATGTGTGTGGAGCCTTTCGCTAAATCTAGTGCGGCGTGAACGTTTGTGGAATCACTGCCTTCGGGAGCCATGTTCCTATCTTATCGCTGAAATTTTTTTATTACACTTGTGATTAGTAGTAGCGAATGTGTATAGGATGAATCAACAGAAGCATCTGCATACACATAAGGAGATGAATGATAAGTTAGGTCCGGTGTAAGGGAAGCAAGAATGAAGAGATGGTATCGAGAGGTTGTAGAGTACCATGGACTATGCTGTAATCGGCCAATATGAAACTTCTATATCGTTAAATACACATCTAAGGGAGGAGAGTCTACCAGTCCAACTCAGGAGGAAAAAACTTGGTAATTAGGTTCTCGTAGTATGGGCGTAACTTTTCGGCGTTAACGGGTTCGTCGCATTTGGAGTAGAGATCGTATGGGTTGAATGCGCGCACGGCCACGAGTGCCTTGGCATCTTTGGAATTTGTCAGATGCGTGTAGGCACCTTCGCGATGCCACCTGCCAATGTGGTGGTCAGATAGGGGAATGAAAGATGTCTGTTTATAGGCAGCGTACGGGTAGAAACTGTGATACCGGATCATTGCCAATGCTTCCTCGGGGAGAGTACACTGATCTTTGACAACATTATAGATATACTGATGTTCGAAGGTGTCAGATAGTGCTATCGCGCAATGATCGATAACTTGCCTCGTCATGTCCCCACGACAACATCACATTATCGAGCCCACAGTGAGCCTCGTAGATACCACATTTGGTAGAATAGACCGCATCGTGGCTGTCAGGATTGCCTGCGAATGTGTCCGGGTAGATGTTCTTGTCTGAGAAAGCACAGCCGACTACGAAGGTGTCCTGGGAAGATATATCAGTGCTGAGAACTTTCGTCCAATCCGAACCAATTCACCCCAACGACATCCCACTGGCCTTCACTATCAAAGAAGTACAGGAGCTTGCCAAGGTCATGGATAAGGCCAGTGACCTGCATCCATTCGGGCTTACCATCACGTCGGATTGCCTCCGCTGTTTGAAGAAGATGGTCAATTTGGGATAAATTGGTCTACAATGCATGTAAGCGTGGATCGCAAGCCTTCGAAAGTTGCACTGACATCAGGATCGGAGTCATCTACGAGGGTATTGAGCATCTCCATAGCTTGCCAGATACCCATGCGAGCACGCTTCCGGCTCTTAAAGTCAACGCGCGCTTTGATGTTGAATGCAACTGTTTGCTTCTCTGCATCGACATTCAAACCACGATCGCCTCGTGGAGGAATAGTACCGACCATGCTGCTCTTTGTAAAATGCCTTGACGCGCTCGCAAGCACTGTCATACTGTCTAAACGAGTCCTTGTCCTTTGTCGCGACGGGCTCTGGCTCTTCGTCCCAAAGCTTGCCTTTGAGGACGTTGACTGACAAGTAGACGAGGGATTGGAGGTAAGTGGCGAAACTAATGATTGCAACCTCGACCCACCATGATCAACGGCATCGGAGACTTCGTCGAGGACATTCCCTACGTGGCTCAAAGTTGGCATGGTGAGATTATATGGAAGCTGCAAGGGAGTATTGATAGCAGGGAAGAGGTTGTGTGGCAAATGAAGAATCCATTGAACGCGTTTTATACCCGGACAGGATAGAACCAAGGCCCTTGGAGCGTATAACACAAGCACGAATCCGATATCCAAGAGTACCACATCGGGCTGCGCACAGTGCGCAGCTTTCGGGTCAATTTTCTCGATTTGGGCGACCTGTTTTGTCAGCCCTGACGACGTGTAATGCGTGTAATTGCCGTTTTGGTGAGTCGACACAGCTCGTTCTCACTGGCCACAGGGCCAGAATCCAGGCGGGCCTTCTAACTCCAAGATCTGATGGGCGTATCGCGAATCCCACTGATCATGATGACTGTGGGCGGCTGTCTCGTATCATGTGGCTGGTCTCAATTGAGGCAAGTCTTTTGCGTCCCCCTGGTCCAAGAGATACCGCGGGCCTTGATGTCGCTTACCAGGTATCAGGTTCAGCGGGGTTTGTCAGTACGACAACAACGGTTCATTGAGTGGTGCAGGCAGCGTAACGTGGCAATTAATACATGGCCGTCGTTAATGCCATTTGCTATCTCCTCCCGAATCCGAGCTGCACGGAAGCCTGTCATTCGTGTGAACGACCAGCCTTTTTTTCTCTGGTAACGCATGGTACTCACTGTCAACTGCAGGAACACCATCTGGTGGACCTATTAAAGATTACGTTGGTAACGTTCGAGCAGACTTTTAAACGTTCTCATCCGAGGGCCACATTGATGTGGAATGTAACGTTATCACTTGACGACTTTCCAGAGGTCTGGCTCACGCAGAAGGGTACAGCATGGCATTTCAGAACGTTGTAGGAGTTCGGAAAATTTTGATGTACAGGTGGACTTTGGATATTCAGCTCCGGCTAAAACTGCTAAATTTGGTAAGCGCAGCGGTTCATTGCAACTACTCGTTGGCCTCATTGAAAAAAGGGGAAAAGGAGTGTACGTATAGTAGTGAAACGGTGTTACACAAAATCGTTAGACGGCAGGCATGGAGGCTTGAGCGGACGGCTGCTGCACTTGTGTGACGAGACGAGCCCGCCATCCAGTGTTCCCAGATTTAAACTCCGGTCGTCTTGGAGGGATAGGCTTGCAGTCCATTTCACACAAGGCGGTAGGCGGTTTTAAGGGTGAGTAAGTCGTAGTGTAAGACGTTGAAGCGATGATTTCTCGGCGGAGCTGGAAGTTATCAGGGACGTGCAGAAGTCGGGTTGATGTATTGAAGTTGGTAGAATAGCCGTGAAGACTTCAAGTTTCGTGTCCAACGTTTTAGCCATAATGATCGCCCAATCGGTAGGCAGTCAACATGTCACCCTCCCAAACTTGAAGCGACTATTACCCCTGATGATGGATTAATTTCATCCTGGGCGAAACAGCAGTTGGATGGGTAACGACAAAAGAATATGTCAGTTGGTGGCTAAAACGTTGGACACGAAACTTGAAGTCTTCACGGCTATTCTACCAACTTCAATACATCAACCCGACTTCTGCACGTCCCTGATAACTCTAGATTTTTGCCGACGGGGGCAGACCGACGGAGAGACTTCCAAGTTCCGGCTCCGCCGAGAACTTTCCAGATTTAAACTTCGAGGATCTCTAAATTTGGAAGGGCTACAGCGATGGACTGTGGAGCTTTGAAGTTTTACCGAGTTTTGAAATGGCAGTGGCCTCGCAAGCAGGGTAACCACGAGGTAGTGCCTCGAGGGTGTCGAATGCGACGAATGTAGTCCGGGCGTTTGGCGCAGAGGTCGTGTCCATGAGCTCCCTCCTCACCTTGTGCTCAGCGGCGCCACGTAGTGCTGAACGATAATACAGTGTTTTTACCACACTTCATGAAATACCTGCAGGTGGATATGGAACAAACCAATCCCAGGCGAATTACCGAAACCGGTTCGGAAACGATCATTGGGATACACTCTGCATCATCGCTGATATTCTTCGCTGTGGTTCACACCTGCAATATATGGTAACTACAGGCGTGGCATGGTTCTTCTTGAGGATTTGATCAGTGCCACCGAGTTCACATCTAAGCGTCAGTCACCGCCTTACTTGTTAGGGTTAGGGATTGGCCAGTTGTCAAAACCAAGGTCAATGCCTGGCCGAAATTTAGCGTGATGGGTATTTTCGAAGGGAGAGTAAGACTCACCCCAAGCCGGCATGATCAGCCGCTTCTGCTTCCCACCGGCAGCAACACCATCAAGCTTCTCCACGTCATCAGCTACTAATTTGTTGTACGCAGCAAGAGCACCCGTCAAGTTTGCTTCGATGCGGGCCGGGGTGACCGACTTAGGGAGGATGACAACGTCCTTTGCAACTAAGTATGGTATCCTTGCCATTAGTAATGATGAAGAAGCGTGCGAATGAATAAATGAAGCCTACGGAGATAACCTAATAGGACATCGGAAGTCTTCAAACCATACTTGCTCGCAATCTGTGTGGCCACTTCATCAGTGAGCAGGGGTGAGTTTGTTGACCCGAGAGGCGAGTATGCCTGTGGAACAATCGTCTTGGATTTCAAGTAGTCCAAAAGTTTGAGTTGAGGATTATACAAGTGAAGCTCCAGCTGATCAAACAATGAATTAAGTTTGCCGAGATCACGGGCATCAATAACAAACCTGATTAACAGCAGGGATGATTTCTGCGGTTGGGAGAATTTTCTCGAGCATCATCTGCGAGAAGTTTGATGCACCAATGGACCTCACTTTGCCTGTGATGTTTTTCAGTCGAGGTTCCATTTTTTTTTACCACGTTAGTTCAGGCTCAGTAACTCACCCGTCTTGACCAATGCTTCCATATCCTTCCAGGTATCTTTCAGATCCCTTGATTCGTCAACGTCCCGATTCCCATTTTGGCGCGTTGGGAACACCGGGTGGTTTCCATTTGGATTCATTGCTACTGGCCAGTGGACGAGGTACACTGGAGGCGGAAAAAGGAGTCACTACACCAACGGTAACTTAAACAGGGACGGGCGCACGGTCGAGGTAATCCGTCCCGAGGTTAGCAAGTGTCTGATCGAGGCACTCCTCCACCCGTCTATGGTACGTGCCCCACAGTTTACTGGTGATCTACGGTACAACGTTAGCAAAATATAGAACTTGCATAAGCGAGTTTGGGTTTGTTACACACGTAGACTTCTTCTCTGGGAACTCCAGAGGCTTTCAGACCTTGGCCGACTTCCTTCTCGTTTCCGTACGCCCTGTGCCATCAAGATTCACCAGTCGGGAAGAAGATCCCAGAGACCATACGTAACCCACCAAGCGCAGTCAAGCTGTCGATAGCCGGCTCTGAGTGCAGCTTCAACAGCGTATGCAACCTCATTGGGTTTGGATTGCCAGGTTCCTAAGATGTTCAGCACTCAAAACGTGATTCTCCTCGTCATCCCGCCGAGTTGCGCTCACCGAGACCAATAGCTGGGATGAACTCTCCGTTGTTCAGCTTGATGCGATAAGAGGACATGATTGGGGAGTGCTCGAAAGAGTGCGCGGGACTCCGAGTTCGTCCCTTGTTCGCCTTTTCCTGAGATTATCGACGGACCGGACGGACCGAGCCAAGGACCAGGTGCCATCAAGTGTGGGGGAGGGGGGAATTTCAGAGGATCCTCCGGTGTGCAGATGTGTTTATACCCCGATGGTGAGTGCCTTAAACTGGCAGCAACGGGCCGTGGCTTTGAGATTCTCAACGCTGAACGACACGCGACCTGCATACTTTGTCTGGCTTCAGCGCATTTTTTTTAGGCAATTCGTTCCGTGTATTCGCATCATGTGTGTGAACTGAAGTAGACTTGCAATGATAGAGACTCAGGAGGATGCTGAATATGCTCGCCTGTCATGGATCTGCGAAGGTGGGGTACAAAAGCAAACACACCTATAACAGGCTGCCCCACTTCGGTGTATCGGGCCGACATTCCACTTGTATATTTCACTCCTTCAGCTTCTACTGCCAGAACCATTTCTTGGAGAACACATCCTACTTGTGGGTTTTTTTGATAGGGCACAATGGGTACTACGAGTCTACGACACGTGCTGACCCCCTGGCTCACACCAACACGTCATGTCGTTCAAGTTCCAGCGACGGTGCCTTTGGCCTCTGTCGTACCGCTCATCCGGTGCTTGTCAACATCAAAAATGAAGGGACTGATAGAAGTCAACCGAATCATGATCTGGATCTCACCTTGCCTTCTCGGGGTCAGCGTGACCGGGCTAGCACTCACCCCCGTCCGGGAACTCGGCACTTGCGACAGTCGCTCTCTGCTTTTAGCAATACTTCTGACTTGCTTCCGCTCAAGGAATCTGGTATCGCGTGACGTAGATCTCATGGTCTACCATGCTATCCAGTGGTTCCTTAACACCGCATTCGTTCCTTGGGACGTCTTCTGGGATGCAAATGATCGGTTGCTTCTTATTCTTCCTCGAAAGGTACGTTTTAGATTGTCCAGATTCAAATGTTCGCAGTCCAATGTTGACGTTATCTGAAATCTGAGTATGCTCATCAGCCATGTCCACACTGGATTTGTTCTCTCAGTTCCTTGTCTCATTATCCATTTGGGCAATACATCCGATCCCACGGGATGGTGGATTTCATTATCCCCTTGTCCGATCGCATGGACCGAGTGCTGTGTCATCAGACAATTCGTGCGAAGGGGTAATGCGACAGACGTAATGCTGAATGGCAAGTGTCTTCTAGTTTCGCTCTCGTTTGATGTCGTTCACAGCACTCGTTACTGGAACCCCTTCTCGTCTGCGCGCCGGCTGGTGCCTCTGTACTCGGTACGGAAAACAGTCTTGGAAATCAAGTTTCAACGATGACGTTGACAATTACTAGCCTTTCAGCTGTCATGGAACTGCTGGACCACCCATAGAGTCACCCTTGCCGCAACGACCGTCTTCCTGCTTCTACATCCATCCAAACATGACGCGCTACGTGGCTGCTCTGCTTTACATACTGTTATCGCTCCAAATTAACTCGGCTATCTCGGTGTACTGCCATGTCATGACATTTTGACAAGTCTTCGGTATCCGGGCCTCACCTCCGTCCATAGGTATCGATCGTACGCACGCGGAAACACACATATCTGGAGCTCGGTTGCTAGATTGACAACCGGTGGTCAGTGGATTGATTGCTTTGTCCAAGATGAGCAGGCTGCCGTTCTCGGTCCGAATGCGCTTACAGAAATTGGCTCAAGGGTCCCTACGAGGGTGGAATGAACGAGATCACTGATTAGATCGAGACGTTCCCACATGAACGATATGATTGGCAGTGAATAATAACGGACGCGGAGGCGGTCCGGCTCCGAGGTGACCCTTGGCCAAGCGCATTCTGCATCGTTGAGATACTCGACTCAGGGTGATCAGTACATTCCACACCTTGTTCACGTTATTATTGTTTGGATGGAAAAAAAAAACTTGAACGCTGAGGTGGATATCGAAGTGGTTGAACAACATGAGCTTTTGCCAACGAGGTTTGTATATGTGCCTGTCCTTCATCCTCCTTTTGATCATTTAGAATGCTACAGCACGCTAGAAAAACGTAGCGGTAACTGCAATGCCGTCCCGGCGTGGTGAAAGAGGGGTTCTGGAAAATTAAGGATGGAGGATGCATAGCCAGAATTATTAGTGCATACATCGCGGCCGCTGAATCTGTTCTCTTCAATGGCATCCATGACCAAGATCAGGAAAGGTGATTGAGTTGTACAATACTGGTCATCCCGGAGCTTGATCTACCGTATGCAATGGTGCCTGAAAACGACGGCAATTATTTCGAATGCTGTTCAAAAAACTGGCTAATCTCCTGCGGGCAGCAAGACGCTCACCGTGGGTAGGAATAAGGCGCAATGTGTGGAACAAGGCCTTACCCGCACGAAAGGCTCCTCGGAATCTACTGCTAGCCACGGGTATGAAACGTGAAGTCGTCGGATCACCTTGGCGAAGCACTGACTCACCA
>JBBPLK010000136.1:13658-32394 GCA_038089735.1 Exsudoporus frostii
TGCAACGACAAATGATACGCACTGGCGAAGTTGCTCTCTCAATTCTTCAAGCTCGGCTGATAATAACGCGATTTGTTGTTTTTTGGCTTCTTCCCCATACGCGATCGCGTTCCTTTGGCGCTCAAGGCGCTCAACGAACTTGGGAGCGTCAAGTTGGCCGATATTATCGGCATATGTCAAGAGCGTGTAGATGGTCTCTTGTATCTTGGTAATGTTGGAGGCGATCTGTTCGCCGGTCGTTGGTGTGCAGGACGGGCCTTGAGAGTCAAAGGAAGATCGACGAGAGGGCGACGTGCGTTGCAAGGCGTCGGTTTCCAACCTGGACCTGAATGACGACGTCGTGTCGACAAACGGGTTATCCTGGCAAAGGCCAGGGGCGTGGATGAGCGGTGCTCGAACTAGTACGAGGTCCGGTGACGAACCTCGGTTTCCATGTGTTGGTCCCATTGGGTAGCTCGTCCTTTACCTTTGTGCCGCGTCGGGGTGTCGGGCTCGGGTCTTGAACTGCTGCTGCCGCTCGCAGTCGAGGTGAATGCCTCAGCACGGTTCCCATGCTGTTTCGCGGATTGGGGCGGCGTCAGTAACGCAGACGAAGAGGCTTCACTGCGGTTCTGTCTTCCGTCCGAGACGGTAGACGGACGTTTCTTGGGTGTAGATGGTACCTCGGACTCTTGGGTAGGAGGCAGACCGAGGAAACTGTACCGTACACGGGGAGGCTCGGCATCTTGTTCGACCTCTGTGGTCGTGTCGGAAATAGGGGAAGGCGCGGATGCGACTTCGTTGGGCCCGCCGTGTGTGAATGGAAGTATGTCCAGATGCTCTGGGGCGACAGGCTGGAGACGTGGTTGTTGTTGGGGTGTCTCGTCTTTGAGTCGCGCTTGCAAGCCGGCTTCGATGGCTTGGATACGTGCCTTTTTACCGGGCGTATCGGCATTGGCAAGTCCTGATGTAGGGGTGGTGCCCATTTGGGCGGCAGGAGAGTCAGACCATTCCGAATGCTTTCTCTTTGCAGGCGTGTGTTGAGGGGCGGAGGTTGAAGTGGATTGAAACGGACTGGCTCGCGGTGTACAGAGGCCATTCGCGGGGACGCTCCTGGGAGCATCGGGCGAGACCGTCGAAGGATGCGCAGCTACTTCAGGGGTGGTCTGGGGTGGAGGTTTGCCTGTTGGCTTGATAAGGAGTTGATGAACAGAGGAGGAAATGAACAGCGTACTAAATATGGGGTCATCTATCCAGACTGATATAGGGGGGCGATGTAGTCAGCTTGTACAGAAAGAAGTGGAGACAATGCAGTACTGACACCAAAACCCGCACCGCTCGCTTTTTGGTCTGCTGCAGCAATAAAACTCGCTGTGGAACACATCAGGGAGAAATATAGGAGTACGACAAACGGCGCGCATACCGATCAGGATTTTTGGAAGTGCGACTGACGAACTTGTCGGCCTGTTCGCCATGGTGACAACGAACAATGCCATCTGCGCCCATGGGACTGGTGGACTGCATCTTGGGTGGCCTCGAGGACATGTTGACTTTTGAACGTCGACGTCGAAGGTCGACGACTCCAATGACAACTCAATATAAATGTCACGTGACAGATATTGCAATATCGATGGCCACCGAGCGGGGGAGGACAGGACAATCTCAGAATCAGACTACGACGACGATGGCGACGACGGGATTGATTGATGTGAGCACGAAATATATTGCACCTGCTGAAGCGGCGCTCCCAGCGCTTGCGGTGCATATCACGCGGCTGGTGGACTCGTACATGATCTGGGTGGGGGCGACGGAGGAGACGGCAGAGACGGTGGGGGAGGCACCGCGGACAGGGTCGCTGTGCGGCGACTGGGCGTATGCGATGCCGTGCACGCCTGGGAGTGCGGTGAGTGCCACACCGTGGACGTGTCGTAACTACTGAGCGATCCTGCAGCAAGCGGGACCAGCGACGACGCTGTATCGGACATCAGGATCAGATGCTGCGTTTTCAATGGCACAGCGACTGGGTGAGTCGCGCTGGGTTCACTGCTATGACTTGGAGCGGTGACGGCGTTGGCAGCGAAACGGGTCCGCAAGGTCGTCTTTTTGTCGGTCGACATCGACGGCTCACTGCACGGCACACGGCTGTTGAGGGAGGCAGAAAAGGGGGTCGTTGAGACTGTGTTGGAGCTGGAGCGAGCGTCGCCGTCGTCGTCGCTGTCGTTGCCAGCTTTGTCAGGGCTTTCCCAGTCGAACTAGCTGTACTAGTGTAACTCGAACCGACCCTGAACATACTGCCACCCGTCTCCCTTGCCCGCTTCACTCGTCGTCTTCCACGACGACCACGTCGCCTTTTCGCTCGTCACACGCCAGGCAGCGACCGCCCCGCCACCCTGCTGCGGCTCTGAGCATGTCGGAACCCGAGCTCGCCTACATGTCCAACGCAAACGACGACTTTGATCTCCCCCGCTGGCAAACCCAGGCCCCTCTCGAACCCCTCTCGTCCTCCGCACAGGCCGCCCAGGCTGCCGCCAGAGCGTCCTATCTCTACCCTGCAGCACCCCCGCCGCCCCCGCAGTCCCTCGCCAGCTCCCAGCAGCGCATCCAGCAGGTCCACCACTCCCCCGGGTCATCCAGGCAGCCCCGCATCGCACATCTCCTCGATCAGGACCAGCACCAACCCCTCTCCCCCTCCTCCTACCTCTCCGGCGCACTCAACCAGCTCTCTCGCAGTGCTTCCTTGGGTGCCAGCGCATCTGTCGGCGCCGCATCCCGCGCTCGCCGTCACCATCAGCCAGATGATCTAGAAGGCGCGTTCAACGTCGACACTCAGTCTTCCTCTGCCAGACACATCCCCACGTCCCAACAAACACCGCAAAACTCCCTCTACCCTTCCGGCGTCGCATTCCATCAACCCAATCAGATGGCCTCAGCCCCGGCGCCCACCAACGCCGTCTCTCCCACCGGTCCTGAGCCCTACTCGGATATGTATTACAACGGCACAGGCGGCACTCTTCCCAAGCGGCCACATGCGCAACACGATCCCACCACCCGTTCGGGTCGATCGCCCATGCGCACAGGCAATGCCCTCCTCGATCCATACCAGCCACAGGCTCAATACTCTCCCACGGCCACCCCTTCCTATCTCTATGGATCGTCCTCGGATGCGCAAAGAGGAAACCCGCCCTCCACTTATCCCTCCCACACGCGATCCCATTCCCAATCCAAACCAGATACGTCCACGCCGCCCATAGGCACTCCCTTTTCGTCCCAGAGCGCTGCCCAGGCTGCCTATGCCGGGTATACCATGGAATCATCCAGTCCGCAACCCCCGTCGCACCAAAATCAAACGCATCTCTCCGCGCACGTACCCGTCAAAAACTCTACCTCGACACCCAGCACGCCACTCTCGTTTGCGCATTCTCAGAGCCCTGCGAATCAATACTACCCCCAGGACCAACCCATGCTCGTGGATCCCGCGCCACAACATCGTCGCCGTGCTTCTGGCTTTAGGAGGGTCCGCGACAGCCGAGACCTACGACCTTACGTAAATAGCCAGCCAGCAGGGAGACGGGTCGACTCCAGCGGTATGGTGTTATCGGTATGCGCCCCATTTCTCCCGTTCACATGCTGCATCGTGCTGATGGGCCGTGCCTCTCTTTATCCAGCCCATACGGCAGCTGACCACCCAAATTGTGGATACGTACCATATTTGCAATCCCCAGTTCCGATATGAATCAGGTCACAATCCACGGCGCGTCCTCACAAAGCCAAGCAAACCAGCGCACAACGATGGCTATGACAACGAGGACTATGACTATGTCCTTTATGTCAACGACTGGTTAGGGAACGAGGATGGACACAAGCACGTCGCCTGTTGTATTCCTCCATTCCGTCTCTAATCTCTGCCGAACAGTCGTTACCTCATCCTGGACATTCTCGGTCAAGGGACGTTTGGCCAGGTAGTCAAGTGTCAAAACATGAAGACCAACGAGATTGTTGCCGTCAAGGTTGTCAAGAACAAACCGGCGTACTTTAATCAAAGTATGATGGAGGTCACCATACTGGAACTGGTACGCGCTTCGTACGAGTTTGCGGAGTGGCCTTTGAACCCCACTCTAGCTCAACAACCAATGTGATCCGACGGACGAACATCACATCTTGCGATTGCGGGATTCGTTTATCCATCGTAATCACCTCTGTCTCGTTTTCGAGCTTCTGTCGTCGAATCTGTACGAACTCATCAAACAAAACCAATTCCAAGGTCTGAGCACGCAGCTCGTCAAAGTATTTACTGCTCAGCTGTTGGATGCCCTCACCGTACTCAAGGATGCACGGTTGATCCACTGCGATCTCAAACCAGAAAACATCCTCTTGAAATCGTACGTCTGGTCTCCGCCTCACCTGTCGAGCTCAAACTCATTATTCCCTACTCAGACTTCAATCGCCCCAAATCAAGGTAATCGACTTTGGGTCCGCATGTCACGAACGACAGACAGTGTACACGTATATCCAGTCAAGGTTCTACCGATCACCCGAAGTCATCCTTGGTATCCCTTATACGGCTTCAATCGACATGTGGTCTTTGGGTTGTATCGCGGTGGAGCTCTTCTTGGGGTTGCCGCTGTTCCCGGGAACGAGCGAGTATAATCAGATTACCCGGATAGTTGAAATGCTCGGGTGAGTACCGTTCCATCTCTCTGGGTTCATTCTGCGTTTCACTTTGGTTGTACCCTTGCACTCGATCGACGGGCGCCGAGTTGACACATGGCTAATGACATTTCCAACGCAGGATGCCTCCTACGTACATGCTGGACATGGGGAAGCAAACGAAACAATTCTTCGATTCCTACGTGGACGTGTTTGGTCACAAAAAGTACCGGCTCAAGACACTGGAGCAGTATTCCCGGGAACACAACTCAAACGAACAACCTGGGAAACAGTACTTCAAGGCAACGATGCTACCGGAGATCATCAACACTGCACCCATGCCGACGTTCAAGTCGACGACTCGGCAGGGTCATGAGATGGAGAAAGGTGCGGCTCGTTATCATTGCTATTTTTTGATCCCCATGATATGCATTGCTGCGCGGCGTGCTGCGGGTGCTCCTCCTGTTTGCACCATTGCGTAATTGTTCATATCCGTGCGAATCTGATCCCGCACGATAGAACTCAACAATCGCGCGTCGTTTATCGATTTCTGTCAAGGTTTGCTCAACTTGAACCCGATCGAGCGATGGTCTCCGCAACAGGCTAGGATGCACCCCTTTATCACCGGTGAAAAGTTTACAAAACCATTCCAAGTAAGTTGTACGCCTTGCGCTGTTCTCTGCTAGATCATGTTCCCCCCCTCTACTTCCCACTGCGGACGTCACCTGACGCCCCTTTGATATCATTAGCCGAATGGACATACCCCTCAATCATCTTCGTCCGGCTCGCCGGCTGATCCCAAGCGGCCGTATGGCGGTCTCGTTCCCTCACAGCCAAAAGGTACCAGGGCATATCAAGACGCAGCGTCATACAATCAACACCTCGCCCAGCACCAGGCATACACGGCACAAGCACAAGCTGCGTCGCAAGCAGCTAATAATGTCTTCCGCAATCCATACATATCGGGGCAACAAGGGCCCGGAGGGCAACAGCAGTCACAAGGACAACCACCGCCGCCACCACCGCCGGGTGCGACGTATCAAAGTACAGCAGAAGGTGCGGCGTCCACGTATCAGACACAACAGGCTCCCGTACCGCCACCGCCGCCACCACCACAGCCAGCTCAGCATCCGTACGCGTCGCAGTCGAGCTCGAATGCGCAGATGGCGGGACAGATGGGTATGGGCGGAGGTACCTCTGGCTATCCGACTGGTGCGCCGAGCTTGAACGTCCCCGGGTTGTTAAACCCCAATCCACCCACGGGTACCACCACATCCACGTTCTACCCCAACACGTCGCACTCGCACGCGCATGCCCGAATGCGTGCCAACACGATCAACCATACCGACGTGATTCCGCCAGCGTTGGCACGGCTGCAGCACATGAACCAGGATGTGATCGCGGGGCGGAATGCGCTGACGCCCGTATTGAATCGGGACGATGCGATGCGGGAGTGGGAGAGGCGACAGTCGGGGAAGCCATCCGCTGCGCAACCGTACCCGCAACTCGAGTATTTGCAGCAGCAAGCAGAGCTCGCCGCTGCGGGCGGCCTCGGAACGTGGTCTGCGGGGTCCGGCGGGGGTCCAGGTCCAGGCCCTGGAGCTGGAGGCGGAGGTACGGGTGGGAGCGGTGGTACGGGTGGCGGGGCCGCACGGTACCAAGCGCCACCATCCAAGTTGTCTCATTCCTACCAACCGACGATCATTGTGGATGACGAGAGTCGACGGGAAGCGGTCATGTCGAACGTGCGGTCGGCTGCGAGAGGGGATGCGGGGCCGAGTACGGGGTATAATCCGTCAGCAATGGTGACTAGCCCTGCGCAGACGTACGCCACGGGATTGGGTACGAGCGGCGCAACGACGGGCGGTGGTTCTGGAGGTCCCGGTACGGGCGGAGGAGGAGGCACGCGGTACCAAGCGTCGTTTGCGCAACAACAAGCGTCCAACTCGCCCTTTGACGCGATCGGACAACGGACGGATATCGGGACGCTGTATGTGCCATTGCAGCCGGATCAGTATCAGTCGTATGCAGGGCCGACGGGGAGCGGTGGGGGTGTTGGGGTGGGGGTGGGGGTTGGATCTGTACGGACGCAAGGCGTCAATGCACCACCCGCTACTCAGGGAGGCGCTCCGTCCTTTTACGGGCCGAGCGTCGCTGGCGCGCAAGGACGCAACCCGTTCTCAGGAAGCGGCAGCGGCGGCGAAGGAGGTGGAGGAGGGGGTCAGGGAGGACAAGGACAAGGAGGTATGAGCACCAAGGACGCGAGACGAATGAGCGGGATGGATATTTGGTCGAGGTGATGTGTCGATGTTGGGGGGAGGTGCGTTTGTTTGTTTTGTTTTGCTATTTTTTTCTGCGTCTTTTTTTTTTTTTTTGACGTTGGTGGCGATATATCCATTGGCTTGATGTTTGCTTTTTGCGTGTGCATGGGCGTTTTTCTTCTTTGTTGCATTGACCCCCAGTTGCAATCGCAATCTCCATCCTCGTCCGACGCGTGCGCGTCGTAATCAACCTCACTTATACGTCTTGCTTTCCTCCTCCCCCCTTTTTTAAACCATGATGAATGACATGACGAATGACGATCGCAATCCACCGATTCTTCTCCTTCCTGTTTTCTTTTTGTGCAACTCTCACATCCAATCCCCCTCCACTCACTGTCTGTCATTTACGAGACATCTGATACTGTTCAATGTTTTTTTTTCCTTACTTTCTTTTTCTTTCTTTCTACAATTTCCCTACCGAGCAATCATATACATCGCAACCCCCTGGCTCAGTCGAAAGGAAGACGGGTATACCTCTCGCTCTACAACGCGTAATACAGTTATTTCCAAGCATCCACTCTTCGTCCCCTCCAGGTGCTCTAATTCAGGGACGTCCTCTTGGCATACTGTTTAAACTTTTCCTCGACTTCCCACGCGCCGGACCAGTATTCGACGGTGCATTGGAGGCGCGATCCGACGCCTTTGGCGCGTTCGTTTGCAATCTTGTGTTCGAGGCCGCGGAAGCGACGGCAGAGGACGACGTCTTGGCTATCGCGTGCGGGAGAGGGGAATCATGAGTCTAGTGTGACGCGTCACGCGTCGGGATGATGGGACGTTACCTCCTGAGACGCAAGACGGCACAGAAATCGTTACTGCCGTCGCCAATGTAAATGACACGGTCGAATTCGGTATCATGGGCGTCGAGGTAGCGCGTGAGTTCTTGACCTGTCGTGTGTGTGTGTGTGTGTGTGTGTGTGTGTGTGTGTGTGTGTGTGTGTGTGTGTGTGTGTGTGGAGTAGAGCTCGTACGGGGAGGGGGGAAAACGTACCCTTGCACATGTTGTCCTCGCATCCGACGTTGCAATTGTGGGGAGGGTCTTGGGGTCCGACGCGTCGACGGAGGACGAGGCGGTTTGGGTTGTCGGGGGCGGAAAAGTCGGCGGGATTGGTGATCAGGGTGTCGAAGCAGCCTCGGATGCCTTGGTGCTGATCGGTGAAACGAGATGATCAGCGTGTGTGTGTGTAGTGACAGAGGGAGTGGGGGGGCTTCGAACCTGGAGGATGGTATTGATGAAGAAGACGTTTGCGTTGGAGAGGGTGAAGAGGGTGGTATCGAGGCTGGTGGGGTCTTTGAGAAGCTGGATACCGCGCTTCATGGCGGGGTGCTAAGGTCGGTCGGATGAGCAAGGGTTGGCTGCCCATCGATACGTACGAGACGCACGAAAGGGATCTGGCGGAGGGCATTCTCGATATCTTGTTTCTGTATACCACGGCTTTCCTCGGATAGCTCGTACAGACAATCGGCCCTTTAAGAGCAGAGCACGGAGATCAATATAATCATGATATGAGCCTGCGAGCGGGTACGACGACGGAGGGGGGGGAAGCGTTTGATCTCACACGAGGTCCGTCCATTGCAAGGTACTCCCGGGCTCCCGCGGCCGATCTCTCATTTTTCTACGAATGTCGGGTGCGAGGACTTCAAAGAGCCAGCGATCAGAGTCTTGATCTGCCATGGACCTGGTGAACGTTTTTATTTTTTATTTTTTATTTTTTTGTGGGTGAGGGATGGCGACTGGCCAGTCAAAGTCGAACACGACGAGCTGTTTCTCTGTCGAGGCCATCGAGGAGAGGGAAACTTTGAGGATGGTGGTGGTATGAGATCAAAGGTTGTCCGAGTCACACCAGTCTAAGCTGTGCAGCTCAAGCGTAAGCGCGACAGGGCTTGTCCCCGGCCCCCCTCGTTTCACCGAATGCCATCCGTCGTTTGCACAGCGAAGGCGTCCTACAAAAAACTACTGGGAACGCTCGAACTCACAGACGGTCATCTACAATGGACTCAGGACGGTAAAAAAGCCCCTTCCGTGCGCGTGCCACACCAAGACGCTTCCTGTGAGTTCCCTCTGAATCCACGTTGCCCCACCGCTCACATACTCCACAGCACTTTTCTGCAGCAAAGAGGGTGCTGCACAGGTCAGACTGAAACTCGGTCTCGTCAACGACGATGCGGGACACAACTTTACGTTCACGGCGGTACCACAGGAAGTGGCCTATTCGGAAAGGGAAACGTTCAAGATGCACTTGACCAACATCATCAGTCGAAATCGTAGTAGCGGCATCCTGACGACTGCAACGAACGCTGGGGCTGCTGCATCACCAGCGCAGACACCCAAAAGACCCGTGACGGCCGCTTCGGCGCTGACCCCTTCGAAAACCGCGATGTCTGCTGCACTTCCAGGCTCGAGGGCCTCAACGTCGCGTGCCACCTCTGTCGTGAGCGACAGGAGGACGCCCATTCTGTCAGGACAAGACGCAGCGACGGATTTTAGACTGAGAAAGCGGGTTCTGTTGGCAAACCCAGAGCTGTTGGCGTTACACAAGGACCTCGTCATGGGTGGTCAGATTACCGAGGCTGAATTCTGGGAGGGGAGAGAGGTGCGTGTGTTTTTGGGCTTGGTTGTCGTGATGCGTGATGTCCATCTTGCTCCGTCCTCGTCGGTCCAACTTTTTGAATTGATGTTGCCGAACCTTTTTTTGCGATATGACGCGCCGTCGGATAAACGTAGCACCTCTTGCTTGCAGAGGCAGCGACAGAAAACCAAAAGCGTGGCCGTCCAGGTCAACTCGTAGATCCCCGTCCACAAACAGTAGAGGGCGGAGAAGTCAAAATTGTCATCACACCTCAGCTCGTACATGATATATTCGAGGAATTTCCAGTGGTGGCAAAGGCATACAATGATAACGTACCAAACAAGGTGACCTGTCGTTCCCTTGCGTATGCCCGTGTGTCATGCTGACCCGCGTCTAGCTCTCTGAAGCAGAGTTCTGGAAACGCTACTTTCAGAGCAAGCTGTTCAATGCACATCGAGCCTCCATTCGTTCTTCCGCAACGCAGCATGTTGTCAAGGAAGATCTGATATTTGACAAGTATCTCGAGAAGGATGATGATGGTCCGTATCGTTACTGTTGCTCACACCCACCAGACACTAATGCTAGGATGGGGTTTAGAATTGGAACCCAGACGGCCAAGAGACGAAGTGTCAGATTTATACGTCAATCTTGGCGCTACACTCGAGGACCACGGGGAGGTAAGCTAGAGTGATTGGCTGGTGGTGAAACCGAGGATATTGAATGCATGATGCATAGACGGGAAACGAGAAAGATGTGACCATGCAAGCTGGCCGTCAACGCGGTGCACTTCCGCTCATTCGTAAATTCAACGAGCATTCAGAAAGGTTGCTGAATTCTGCGTTGTAAGTTCTGTTGGTCTCTTTTCCCGCGTTCCTGCTTAATTATCCTATCACCAGAGGAGATGTGTCACATAGTAAGCGACGACGAGTGGATGGCGGAGATGGGGAGGTAAATCGTTTTCGGCGGTTCTAATCATCGCTCACTTGGATGTGCGTAGAACAACTTCTCTGAAATCGAGTATGACGATCTCCAAGACCACGAGTCGTCACCTGGTATCCTTCTCGAAATGCAAGATCGGCAACGCTATTTTGAGGGACAACTAGGCAGGGTCGAGCGTGCGGGTGGCGGAGCAGAGGGCCCGAAAGAAGTAGCCGATGTACAGAATGGGTTACAGGAACTTCTCAACGGAGTGAACGGATGGGAGGGCAGATTCGGTCAAGTGAGTTTTTGCTTATCTGTGTACCACTGATTCTCAATGGGACCTTGGCAGCTCAAAGTAGATAAAAAATCCGGCGATGCGGCGTTGCTGGCTATGACACAGAACGTCACCGCGCGGTTGGATATCAAGACGAGGAATTGTACGTGTGTCGTCTCAACTCCCTCTTTGCCCGTCTCTTACTTGCCGTGCCCTTGATAGCCGACTTTCCTCCCAACCTCTTCCGCCAGCTCACGACGTGTCAAACAGCCGCCAATGAATTCCTTCGGCAATTCTGGACATCAGTTTATCCACCCCCTTCTGAACACGCTACTCCGACCTTCACCGCCGCACAACGGTCGGCAAAAGTAGCCAAGATGGCAGGGTACCTTGGCAAGACGCACGAAAAGGTTGGTGCGCTCGTGAGAGCGGCGGTCCTGGAAGGGGTGGAGGGAAACAGGGTCGTCGTTGTGAGTAGATGCTTCTTTTCTTTCTTCTTTCACCTCTCATTACTCTCTCCACTCTATCTCCACACGAGTTTTCTGCGTCCCATCTTTACGTTGTGCGACTTTTTAATTTACAACATGATACAGGCTATGAAACCTCTGATGGATGCCGTGGAACATGCGCTGGCGTTTCACCGTGGGAGGAGTACGGCTGCAAGTGGCGGGCTTTCTCTGGAGAAACCTGGCGGCGCCAAGCTTGTATGAACGCGAGGGCTTCATGCGGGCGTGAATGGTTGGCTATGGCTGCCCGTCGCTTCACGGTTCGCGTATGCTTCCTCCGCCGATCCGTCTGGTCTAGCTATTTGGTTTGTTTCGTCGGTGACACATACCTCTCTGTCAAGCACTCGGCTTCACTAGCCAGGCCCACAGTGTTTTCTTGCCTCCCCGCCTCCGCAAAACTACATGTATGTTCATCTAATATCTAGACTAGGCTTCCACCCTTTAGGGAGGGTTTATGATTGATATACACGATCGTTGTTGAACCCATCGCCATGATCGATCAACAGAGTGATATCGCAGAAGAATATGATGTTGATCATCGGGCACTGACGCATGTAACTTTGAACTCGGTGATCGTCATCTTTCGAGTGGTCTGCGAAATAAAGATCACTTGGAGTGTTGGTGGAAGGAAAACGAAAGACTATATATCCGCTACGAGCAAAACCAGAAACTGGCTTACGGTGTACGGGAGAACCAGCGTAGGAAAGATAGTGAACCAGGGAAGACAGTTCGTTCGACCCTATTCAGAGTAGTGTCGAGTCTTTGATTTGTGCATGTTCTGGCCAGGGCGGTTGCTAGTCGTGGGGCTCTTCCTACCTTTTGTTCTGATAGCAATGGTCGGACCAACGATCACCAAGCCTGCCAGTGGCGGGATAAGTTATCTCGCGTGCATTTGCACTGTGCCGCATGGTTTTGAAGACGAGCAACTAGCGCCTCGGAAAGGTATGAGGGTTCAACGATCTACTCACCTAATTATTCTCCGGTACTACCCTACGCTCATCGAACCATCGATCTCTCGGAATCCATTCCATGAGCGTATGGCAGCACTTGGTCGAGATGAGGATGCCCATATTATGTAATCCTTACATTTCTTGGCCAATACATCACCTCGACTTCCAACGCCAGAGCCTAGTATCTGCACCTCCCCAAAATGATCCGACGCCCCCCCACAATGATCCCCATGACGGATTCAGATATCCAAGACGTCCGCGCGCTCGTCGCCCAACAAAAATCAGAATACGACGCACGCCAAAAGGTGCTGCTCAGGATGAAGAAACTCTCAGAGCTCTCGAACCCGATCTTGGAGGCCCCGGCGGCTACCACGCTCTTTAAACAGCTCACGGACAAGGTGCGAGAGCACGACGAGAGGCATAGGCGGTTGGGGATACCGCCTGGAAAGAGTTCGTCTTGACCCGCTGGTGCGTCCGTGTCTGTGTTCTTCCTGGCCCCGTGACCGTTTGGCTAACGTCTCTTCATATCAGTCTTTTGAGAATGCATGTCGGGGTCAAACGTATTTGATGTAGGAATACTGGAAGATGTTTGCATTGTATGAACATGGCGTGGCAAGTGGATATCATCGCGGTGGCATCTTCCTGGTCCAATCCACAAGACCTCCGTGAGATCTGTTCTATTCGAGACTAGCCACCGTGCCTCGTCCTGACAGAATGGGTGTACCGCTTCAATTCGCTGTCTGCAGGTGCAGGTGCCGCGTCATCGGCAATATCACGAGACGGTCGGGTAAAAAAAGGATCACCTATGTGCTTGTTTTTGTTTTCTTCTCCACTCGAGAATCCTAAATAGGTCCCCATCGACATTTTTTTCCCGGATCGTCGAGGGGAGAGAACTTTCTTGACGTCGTCGTTTTCGCAGTAAGCGTGTGGTAATTTCCCTCTGTCTTGCGCTTCGAGCGTGAAAATATCTTGCCTAGTTCCTTGTACTTTCGATGACGAGGTTCGTGCGCGGCTTCTGTTCTTATCGTCGATAACGATCTCGAGCGTGCGGGATCAAGGTAACTACTTATTCCCTTCTTGCTACTTACTCGCAAGTGGGGACTCGTAGTACAACAAACGAAAAAAAGTACAGCGCTGATCGACTTCATAGTACAAACAGATCCCATTCAAGAAAATACCGTGCGTACAACCATCCTCGGATTCATCCAAGCGATCAAAAGACGGGGTGAGAACTGAATCGCGACACACGTTTACCACACTGGCAGCTATCTCCGGTTCCAACGGAGAATCGATGAGATTGACCCGTTCGACATGTCGCGGGGGATACGACACGTTCCATGCTCTCTGGCATGTAGGTAAAAAGGTCGGCGCGTCGAAAGGATGAAAACAGTGCGCAGCGTCCGTCGCGCCCGAGTCCGGATCTTTCTCAACTGTACACTCATGGAGACTTGTCTTGGTGAGGTGTCCATCAGGATGCTCTTTAATCCTTCCCTCGACGCACTCTTCCCCAACCTCCCACCCCTTTCCTATAATTATGGGAGGTCATTCCCTCTGGTGCACGTTGCCGCCCAGCTGTTGAGAAGACTCCACCTCGATTTCAGACATGCAGATATCCCTCAACAATCGGAATATCCTTGACACCGCTGGGAACCTCTGCCCACGTATAAAACTTTACTTGCCTCGCCAATACGTGAAATTTGACAACATCATCTCCAATCACGTCCTCCGTCGGCCAAATCTTCAGTTCTCGGATTGCCGCGAGGTCGCCCTGCCAAACGCAGATGGCATTTGATACATCTCCCGCTTGTCTACCTCTCGTTTGTACTGAGCGAGGAATTACCAGACCAGAGCCTCGCTTCTGACTTTGCCCTCGTCTTCTCGAACATGTCGCGGTGTGAGATAGCATCCGGGTGGTTGTCGTCCGTTGTAAACTTATTCGCTCGTACCCGACTTCCAGCAATCAAGGATCTCATTGTCAGGCTCCCCTTCCAACAGACTCCGGTCGTTCATGACGACCCTTGGGAACAGGTGCTTGCCAGGCACCCTCACCCACCTCCGCATCCTGAGCCAATACTACCTCTTCTGTCGGCCGTACGCAGGTCGTGAAGTTGAGTTGGACAATTACACCACTGGCCTATGACGATTTGTATCCTTCCTTGAACCTCGGCAACCTCCGTTCGTTGAAGGTCGACCTCGTAGAATTGGTGTCCGCATGGCTGCACCTCGAGGATCTCCTCATCAACCCCAACTCGGGCTGGCGCTCTCCCGGGGGAATCACCCGTACGCCGGCAGGGAAGGTGAGCAGTAAGTTACCCTTTCCGGCTCCGAAATTGCCTTTCAAGGTAGTGAGGCCTTAGACATGTTTTCCGTCTGCACAATACTATTACGATTGAACTGCTTCCTGCTCCAAATGTTGGTGGTGACAGGGACAGCAATAGACATACATATCGAGGACGAATGAGGCTTGTGCAGGTAGAAAAGCGGGACTCATAACCTAAAGGATATACAAGGTGCGCGCAACGGCTATCCAGAGACAACATCGACGAAACACGCGGAAAAAACAGGTGAAACTGTTGCCCGGCGCTCAGGGGCTTGGTATTGAGCGCTGAGCGCCACGCCGCCAACACAAGGGGGGTCTATGCCCCGCTTCAACACCAGTCCTCATATCCTATGATTCTGAAATATGTGCTGTATCATCGACGTCCACCCTGGACTAGCCCAATGAGACGTGCATCCGAGTCGGACTCCATCTGATCTAATATCTAAGCTGAGCTAATAACTATAGCACATCACGGAATTTCCCAGGACCTGACGATATCACACCCTACGGAATCACATGGAGACCCGGCGTTCAAACTTGCTTCCGACCAACAAAGAAAATCGGAAGAGCAACAAATTTACCAACGTTTACCCGCGCTCGGCGAGTGCTTCTCCATTGTCCTCGCCAACACGTGCGATCACTCAAGGCCCGCTCCGCTCCCCCTCAGGGTCCACGCGTTTGGATCCATACGCTGGATAATATGATATCGTCGTGTCCGTATACGAGGGGTGCCACGATCCCGGATCCGGATTCAGATCTTCCAGTTTAACCAAAGAGGATCGCCCCCCTCGATGGCGGTACGAGCGATGGCACCTCGACAAGATGACAGTAAGTAATATGAAACTCGCCCGCACGGCATCGACCGAAGATATGGATATGTAGTCATGTAGTCACTTAGTCGACAATGCAACGTCACACGGCCCTTTTTTTGTTTGTCCATTGTTCGCCTTGTATGGAATAGGTCGAGAAGATCCAAGCTCATGACGGTAGTTATAATTGGTTACCGAGTGCGTGACAAGGCCGAGGGGAATCGAGTCATGATATGACAGAATACTACAGGATCGTTGAGCCCGATCGGCCTCGTGGCCAGCTAGGGATTGAAAGTTTTTAGACACCTGTCATATGGTATCCATTCACGGATGCGATTCTCATCACAAAGCCCTCCTCGATGCGCAAACGTTAGCTCAGGTAGATATGGTTCTTGGTATTGGTGTCTAAAAGCCAGTTACATTGGTTATCGGTACATTTATTTCATGAAGATGCAATGATCAAAATAGAATGCATGCCAGCGCCCTTTAATAAACCCAGTTCGGTGCGAAAGGTGTTAGGAGGAAGATGGTCCAATATCAAAGGCCAAAACCTCGGAAAATCGCCTGTATGAAGAAGGGTATTGTACGATGTGGTATCAATAGGCAACACAGGGGCGATAGTGTCAAGCAATCGAGAGAATGGGGATGGTGATAGGTTGGAAAAATTGATGAAATGCGGGTGATGAGAGGCGATAGCTGAGACACGAAATAAGTCCAAGAATAAAGAAATATTAAGGTGAGATGAGGTTGCGTAGGTGATATGCAAGTCTTGAGGGTGATGGAATTCAGGAGAGCATGCGTGGAAGACAGATGAAAGACCAAGTGACCGGATAGCAGAGAGAAAACGATACGGTCGATCAAAACTATACACACTGAAAGCAAGTCGATGAGATAACATGACGAATAATAAAGTGGCGGGCCCTCGAGGACCAACAAGACTGAAATCGTGAAATAAAAAAGATGAACAGGTCGATTTTTGGATGCCAACCACGGCAAGACGCTGAGCCGAGCCCACTCAGTTCATGGTGAGTGTCCAGGACTGGACGGGTTCTTCCACCTGCGCAGGAGGGATGGTGAAGGGTGGCTTCCAGCTACCCGCAACCCGACGCGTTGACGAGTTGATCGCACCGGCGGGTGGTACGTACGAGGTACCAGAGGCAACGGTTGACGCGTTCGTCATCTGCGTAAAGATGGGCATTGCCACTTCATGCTGAGCACTCTGGAGGCGCACCTGCTGCGGAGCGATCGTGGTAGGGAGGGAGGGAGGGGATACGGTGGAAGGGTCCTCTTCCGCAGCTTCGAAATTGAAGAAGCGCATCATGTCCTGCGTAAAAACGCTAGGCTGGCGCTGCTGAGGAGCCGTGTACGCCTGGGCCTCGCGGTTACTGGGAGCATGAAAGAGGGCCTGAATGTCGTCCTGGACAGCAGCAGTAGCTGCGACAGAGCTCGAGCTGCTTTCCGCGAGGGCAGCCATCTCCTTTTCGAACTCGGCAAAATCGAAGTCGGCGAACAGTCTTTCGTGGTAGTCAACCGTTGAGGCCCGAGGCCCCATGTCGACCTCCAATTCTCCCTGGGGCTGAGCAACGAGGTTGGACTTTTCGACAGTCGCCAGATTGAAGACACCGTTTTTGTCGGTCGTTGGGAACGACCGTGACGATGAGCCACCATGCAGACTTTGCGGGTGGTGAGCAAAGTTCTGCTGTTGGCTGATTGGGATGTCGAAATTGACAAGCTCCTAAAGATTTATTTAGAAAGCGCAGCGATTCATGATTTCCACAGGAACTTACCTCGCAATTGTAGGAGTCGAGACTTGACAGCCGAGTGGGAATATTATTCCAGACTGGCGCCGATGGGAGTTGTACCTGAGGCGAGGCCAGAGGTAGTTCGTTGGGCGGCGATGACTGGAAGAGGAGCGTCGGGAGTGGTTGCGTGGCATAAGGATTAGGGGAGGGGAGGTGGGAGCTAGGGAGAGAGGGAGGGTACAGATTGGGAGGGAGTTGGGAGGAAGAGGAGGACCCTTGTGACTCAGAGGTAGGCGACGGCCGAGCAAACGGGCTCGACGAGGATGAAGCTAGCGCTTCGGGTGACTCGGAGTTCTCGTACGGCACAGGCGATGGTGCGGCCGAGATGGGGGGGGAGGGACCGTCAGGACCATAGCGCGCCACCTGCAGATTATAAGCCATGTTGGGACTTGGTAAGCCCAAGTCAGGCTGATAAACAGGTAGGAAATATGGCTGCGGCGTGTAGATTGCGGGAGGGGGAGCTGGGATGGTGGCATTCGTGGTGGAATGTGCGTTCGCGTCTGCGTCTGCGTCTGGTGGTGTGGCGTCGCGAGCTTTGGACTTTTTCGCGCGGCGGCTTTGTTTGCGTTCTTCCTTTTCTCGCATCTTGTCTTCCTTTCTCTGGGGTGCGAAACGGTAATCGGGGTATAGCTGTTGATGTTCTGCCTTCCTGTCTTCAGCCAAGCGTTCGAAATGTCGCCTGACATGCTCTGTTTCGTTCTTCCACATGCTGGATATGAGTTTTGAGACGGCCGCTTGAGACAAACGCTCGTTGCCCTGGCGGATCTCGCTGAACTTGAAGGAACGATACAATATCCATGCATTCGGGGGCCGTGGTGGTTGGACCTTGCGCTCGCGATGTCGAGAAGGGCCAGCGGTGGGGACATGTTGATCTTGACGAGCCATTGGATGGAGATGGGATGGGAGATAGAAGGGAAAGAAGGGGAGGAGGGGCAGATAGATGTGGTTCGAGAGAGAGACGCGTCGATGAAGTAGAGCGGGAAAAAAGACCGGCGCTGCAAGACCCGTTTTAGTAGGTCCTTGTGGGTCCACCTTGTTGTGGTTCTGTTTGCTCTGTCCAGCTCTCCCGTCAGCCCGTCTTTTATATCTTTTTCCACAACGGCCAAAGCTCGTAGACGGTCCACGAGCGATAAAGGGCGCCACTCACCGAGCATACTGCCATCGCTTTGGGCACTCGTGGTCCGCGGACAATGGAACGCGTCTGACACCTGCCAACGGTCAAAGCACCCCGCTCGGTCCTTTCAAAGATCAGAGCACTGCCGGTACCGTCCACAGTGTGTCGCGTAGTCACCGTCGTCTTTGCAACGTGTAGGTGGTCAAGAGCAAGTCCCGAGTGTCTGGCGCGGGAATTTTATTCGGTCCCTTGGCCTTTCTCATATGTTGAGGGTGTTCTACTGCAAAACACCGTTCTTTCTGCAAGCTTGCTGATTATATGACACTATGAAAGCATCGGCCATCCATCTGTTCTCCACCCGACTCGTTCGATCGTGTTCACTCCCCGATGTGTTTCATCCACAAAAGGGGGCACATGAGAGTCCACGGCAACGGCAAATAAATGTCACCTATATTCGACATGGTCCGGTCCATGTTCCACTACTAAAACACTGCCCCCGACCCATCATACCCATTTAGGGCAAATC
>JBBPLK010000136.1:32490-54826 GCA_038089735.1 Exsudoporus frostii
CATCCACAAAAGGGGGCACATGAGAGTCCACGGCAACGGCAAATAAATGTCACCTATATTCGACATGGTCCGGTCCATGTTCCACTACTAAAACACTGCCCCCGACCCATCATACCCATTTAGGGCAATCCCGACTTTCTAGCGCAGTTGTGGATCATCGATCCATCGCCTGAGTCAGTCCCTTGTGAAACCTGTATCTGACATGATCCGAGCAGAGTGTTTTGCTGTCTTTTTCTCACAAGTTCCGGTTTGCGTGCGGGAGATCAGTGTGATCGTAATTGATGGTCCAGATCCTCCTGCTCTGATGGCCGGAAAGATAACGAGTCGCGAGCTGTCTATTATTTGTTCAATTGGCAGTGACTAACCCGAACCATCGTCACTTTGTTGCCTAGTGGACTTCAAACATCCCAACTCGTTGCACTATCATGGTGGCTTCTGGTGCACCTGTGCTCGTGGTAAGTCTCTCGGGCTTTGGTGGGATCGGCAGGACTGACTTGGACGCGTGGTACATTAGGCTGGTGGTGGCCCATCGGGGCTGGTCGCGGCGCTCACACTATTGCAGAACCGCATCCCCGTCCGCATCATCGACAAGGAACCCTACTACCGCATCGGCCAGCGTGGTAACGGACTTTGGGTAAGCCCTGATAGAACGAACCACATCCCGATGTACGTTGATAGATAGTTGGGCGTTTCGTCGTTTCAATAGCCCCGCACCCTTGAAGTATTCCACTTTCTCCGCGCACACGACATTCTTCAGAGAGCTGGATCAGTGCTTCCAGTGCAGGAATACAAGCCTGGGACGCTCGAGCCTACCAAGACCTACTCGTTGTTCAATGACAAGGACCCGACACCTTCGATTCCTTATGTGAGTATATTTTGATTTTCCTTGGACGATTAATGTTGTATGTTCCGTAGATGAACCTGAGGTGCCTCGGTCAACCAATGCTAGAAGGCATGTTACGTTCTCACATTGAAAATCACGGGTGTTTCGTCGAGCTAGGAACGGAACTCCGATCGTTCGAAGACGACGGAGAGCGCGTAGTCGCAAAGCTGGTCAAGAAGAAGGACGGAGAAGAGATTTCTGAAACATTCGAGGCTTCATATCTTATTGGGGCGGATGGCGCCAGAGGTGTGTGACCACTACGAACCAACTGTTTCGTTGCATGCGATGAGTCGTGTTTTTTGGTAGGAGTCACTCGGAAACAACTTGGATTTACTTTCCTCGGCGACTCAAAGCAAGAGTTTTCTTCTGTCATTGGAGATATCTGCCTACAGGTAGAGGGAATCGAGAGAGAGGTATGCGCGCTTTATTTTTCTTCTCAAGATAAAATACGAGGCAATTCATTAACAGCATTGGCACTTGTTCGGTAAAAGATCGTCCAACTTGTGAGCATCACTTTCCTAGTATTTTTCTTTGTATTTGATCTTCGGGCAGCTTCATGCTTCGCCCATCGGACGAACTGGCCCCCGACGGTTTCCAGTTCATGATGACCTCGAAGGAATATGATACGAAACAACTGATCGCCGACGAAAAGTTCCTGTTTAAATGCATGTCCGAACTGATGGGGCACGAAATCAGTGTCAGAAAGGTCGTCTTTCTGTCCGAGTACCGGTAGGCCATATTTTAAGGACAAGTCTGCCGATCCTACACGAGTCAAAACAGGCTCAACATCAAGATGGTCGACAAATTTGGTCGTGGTCGAGTTTTCATTGCTGGGGGTGAGACAGTCATGTATTCGCATTCTTCACCTTCACTTATCGATCTACATCCTTCCACAGACGCAGCCCAGTACGTAGATCGCACTTTTCCACTCAGGCTTCGTCTGACCTCGCTTCTCAGTGTTCACAGTCCTGCCGGGGGCCAAGGTCTAAACACGTGTGTCCAAGATGCCGTAGATATTTCCCAATGGTGTGCTCTCCATGGCTGACATCACCTCGATAGCTCAACCTGGCGTGGAAAGTCGCCTTGGTCCACAAAGGACTCTCCCCCGTCCTCCTCCTGGACTCCTACACCCAAGAACGTCTGCCCGTCATCGCCGAAATGCTCGACATCACCACCGGGATTCTTAACAACATACTCAAAGAGAAGACGGTCGAGCGCGATGAGCGGGTCAACATGCTCGGTGTGAATTATCGGACGAGCCCGATCGTGCTGGACGAGTTTACGCATGCGGAACCTGTGAGTGCGTATGGGGTATTGGATGAAACGGTCTTGGTGGCGGGGGATAGGGCACCGGATGCCCCGGGGTTGGTCGTGGCTCCCACTAGCACAGAGACGGAGGCGGAGACGAGGCTGTTCGACGTGTTTAGCCCGACCTATCACACGGTGCTCGCGTTCACTCCGGATGTGACATCTTCGACGGATGTCCTCGAGGCGTCGAGGAAGTATCCTGAGGACGTGATTCGGCTGGTGATCGTCCTCCCCCAGGGTTCGGAGGTAATGACTCGGACTGTCGCGCAGGCGGACGTTGTGGTCGATCGGGGCGGACATGCTTACCGGGGGTACTTGGCCATGAAGGGAGAGAAGAAGGTGGTCGTGGTCAGACCTGATGGTGTCGTGGGTGCCATCGTGCACGGCGCTGAGGGGGTGGAGACATACTTTTCCAGGATTTTCATCTAGGAGGATTTGATGTATAGAACTTATCGTTTTTTTGTACAGAGTTACTCGTCCGAAACTCCTGGATAAAGATTCTGAAGCTACCAAGTTCCTGATCATACCGCAATGTGCAGTAAACTTCCTCATAGCAGGTGCCATTTACCTCACTAATAACTTCCCCGATGTACCCATACTCCCTCATAATACGTGCCATCCGCCCTACGCAGAGGGGATGTGTGTTAAAGGGAGTACGGTCCCATCCAGCAATTTCTCCGAAAGGCGAACACTGAAAGTGTCCTTTGATCTGCTCGGTTGACCAACTCAACTCGTCAATCCCATCTTGGTGGTTTCATTAAGCGTACCGACTAAAACTGAATTGCATCACCTGCATGCCGATTCGGCAAGTAGACAACCTGCGCCTTGTTATCTTCCTCGGATTCCCATAGCGGGGTTAGTTCTAGATTTCGTGATGCACACCTGGATGGTACAGTGTTGGAATAAATAATCGAATATAAGCGTAAGTCATGACTTGGATGCCTTGAGGCGCAACGTACGAGAAAAGGACAGCATGTTGAACTTGTGAGATGCCGCATCCGCTGGTTGCCATCTCAAACCAAAGATATACTGCCAGGCTACTAGTTCATTCATATGGTGACTCGAACTTTTTTCATGCATTCCATGCCAACAGACAAGACCTACTCTGCTCGCCAAGAGGAAAATTGTAACGTGTTGTGCAGTGCGAAGGAGCTCCTCGCTTGCGCGGGCAACCAGCTGAGGAACTAGACAGCAGACAGGTTTGGACCATGGCACGTTCGCTATGAACAGCTGAAACCTCGAGGATCCGTCCTACGTGGGTTCCGATGATCTTGGAAAAACGCTTAAAAGAAAAGTTGGGCCGAATGCGAAGATGGCAAGCGAATGACAGTAGGTTTACTCCACGCTTAATCCTGCATCCACTTCATAAGAGGATTCAAGCATGCATAAATCATGAATGCCACTCGCCTCACGGGTGGTAAACACTTTTTTATTGGGACTGAAAGTTGTCAAGGCTGGCATATCTGGACTTCAGCGCGTCAAGGCTCAAAAGGCTGCTAACCAATCGGGTCTCTGAATTCTCACGGGCTGGTTACTCTACGATGAACTCGTCCTTGGTTTGTACTAGTAGACATGTCGCTCTTCAAATGGTGCAGTGCAAGTGCATGACACGTTTTTATTTTCGCCCTCAACTCACTGTTTCTCCAGCTCCAGAACGACGCAAAGTGGATCAAGTCTTGCCTATCCTACCAAACGAGATATACATCTCCATATTCGAACACATTTCCCCACCCACTGCGCGTCTAACCCCGGAAGAGCTCAGAATATTCACCAATCTTTCCGGTGTTTGCAGATTCTTCGCCACTTTCTGCCTTCCCCGCGTCTATGAATTCGTGGAGTGTAATGGCCTCTACAAGGCGTCGTGCGAGTCCACGCTGTGGAAACACATCGGCGAGGGACAATCTCTCGCCCTCTCCCTTGCCAAGAGAGTGAGAAATTGCCATACCAGGGACGCAGTCCGACCATTCGCTATGGAGTACCTCCCTGAGATGTTACACATGAAAAATATCCGCCAACTCAGGTTTTCGACCAGTTCTGTGGACGCAGCACACTGGAGTGCGATCGTAACTCTAGAATCGCTCGAGGAATTCAATATGTGCGAATTCATACAGGGAGGTCAAGGTGTCTTATCTTCGAGTGAATCGCTGCAGCGGGAATCGCCAACCCATCGCGGCCATGCATCCTCAATACCTACACACTCTTGCCGCGGATTTCTTCACTTTTGAGGACCAAAGCTCGTGCATTTCGCTGATGCATTCCCTCCTCACGCAAGCACCTCAGTCTCGGGACATTGTGGCTTTCCGCAGATCTTAGAACTACATCAACTCGATACATGGTCAGATCCATGTTTGCCGATCCCGCATGGAGGAATTTGTCTCTCATTCTTTCGCTTACACTGGAAGTGCTGTCTGACGATCGAAATAGACCTGGAAATGTAAGTTGACTATTTTCATTATGCATCTCACACGGTTGCTCGATCCGTCTCCTAGGATATTTCCTTCGTCTTGGATTGTATTTCTCTCCTCACAGATCTTCAATCATTCACACTGGATGACTACCTGGATACAACAGAGATCTCATCCACAGAGGTTCGACGTATCCTTCATGACAAACTCGGCCCTTCGTCTAGCCTCACGTATGCAGACATTTTCGGAAATGCTTTCCGTTTGGTGGATGGTGAATGGTCAGATGCATCTTGTAGTACGGCGTAACGAAGTGCAATGTCACGGGCAAGATTTTTTCGTGCCTGAGGGTTACTTCGTATTCAGGACACCCACACCAGCGGGACACCTACTTGCACGCTCCCACCTTCCCGAATGCCCTTTCCCAATGCTTTGACCACCTTTCGGCCGATAAGTTCGCCAACCTGCGCCTTGTTATCTTCCTCGCATTTCCGTAGCGGGGTTGGTTCTATCATGGAGCTTGGGTGGCTGTAAAATACGCACACGGGTCACTTGTGCTACTGGCGCGTGAGTCTCATCCAATATCATGTCGTCGTTAGTTGCGCGGTGTGGATCTCCGCCTACTACTGCCACGTTATTGACATTGATCAGCTAAGTATCTGTGGGGATGTGTTTTACTATTATGTTCCGGGATACAGGCTACTACTGTAGTAGGAACAGAAGTCGCGACAGCAAGAGAGGCCAGCAGTTGGTGTACTGAACACCACTTGTCCTTTCTGGGAGGGCAAATGTATGGAAGGTCCTCCTTTCAAGATATACGAAAGTAGTTACTATGGCTACATTGTATGACACAAAGATCGAAGGATTGGAATGGCATTGTGGAATGAACTACTGAAAAACCGATGCTGTGGCGGTGTCAACGTCGTACAGAAATTCGGCGAAGGTCATTACCAACCTCCGCTGTTCTGTGAGCCGTGGCTAACTGTCAATCCACTAACATTCGAGTTTGATATGCGGATGTAACTGATTGATTGAGGAGCAGCTGAATTGGTTGTATCTGCCTGTAGTAGATCACTGAAGATACTTGGCGTTCGGACGCCTTCGTCAACGCCATAGCTGGATGCATCCAGTTGGCTCAATAAACTCTCAGCATCAGTATCGGCAAGACTCATCATCTCATCCTCTGTTCGAGTATGTTAATTCTCATCAAATTAAACTATTACAACTTCCTCACCATCACTCAGTTGGGGAATGGGGTTATCGACAAAAGGATGCGACGCATGAGAAGCTATCATGTTCGTTGCATCAAAGATTGTTCGAATGATGTCGTCGTCGAGTCCGCCAGGTAGATCGATCGCGATGCCTTTTATGTCTGCGTCCGCTTGCACTGCATCTGGAACATACGAGAAGGTAAACATCAAATCTTTGCATTGAGATATTCCTGGATCACCGTCGACGGGGTGCATCTCTGTGGTCGGAACAGTTTGCATGAGTTTCTGCTCTCTTTGTATTTTCTCAGATGTCTCCTGGATAAGCCGATTGTTCAGACCAAGTTGACACGTCGACCGTCCGGCAGATGACCGACCTTGGTTTCCAGATATAGAGTCAAGGATGCAGCACGGAACATTCGGGCTGCTCGATAATTCAGAAAGGCTTTGAAAGGATTGAGAGTTTTTCGGTTATTCTGTAATTTGGCCCTCTTTGCTGCTAGGCTAAGTTATCAACATATGAGTACTATGTGATGGGCGAGCAATCAATCACGACTGACGCTTCATACTTGATTCTGGTGTTAAGAAGAAACTCGTCGTTTTTGGATAGATCGATTCCCAACTCCTTGATCTTGACCATCTCCTCCAACGTCGCAGCGAGAAGAAGGCTGCCTTTGCCAGCATTGCCGCCGAGACCGTCATGATAAGCAAGGGGAAAGACATGTTGGTCGTATTTAGCAGCAGCGCCGAGATCGAGTGGGAGAATCACAGTAGTGGGCCCCGAGGACATTGCTTCCAGGAGCTGAAGGGCGCAGTGGAGGAGGGAATACGTCGGGGGAAAATATGGTTGGGAATAGAAATGGGCAAGGGCGATAAGAAAGGCAGTTCCATCTTAAATCGACCTTTCCTTGACAATTATTTCTAGGTTACGCAATTCCAGCGAGTCTGGGAAACGAACAGATACGGTGTGAAGGAAAAGGTTGAGATGGAAATATCGGATCCAAGTGAGAGGATCCATCAACAAAAGTATGGCAAGCTGCACTTGCCTCACCATTCAATACTTCCTCGTCTGCGAGTGCGGTGGTTGCATCCTACACCCAAGCGAATTCCGGCCTCCGTTTGTCAAAACTCCGCGAGACCTCAGTGGCTGACGCCAAGGTGGATGCATATTTGTGCATGTTTAACCATATGGGGCCCATCATCTCGTGGCTTGTTTTGAGGACTTGTGGTGGACCTTGCCTTTCGCGCGTGTCATGTCAACAAGGGCGCAGGAAGCTGGATTGGATGCTCAGCTTTCCCAGAGGGAACTCGAAGTTTGGGGTACATCCGTCCATATCCGCCCAGAGGAACTGGATCCAAGAGAAGTCTGGTGGCGTAATCGGTACCAGCAGCTAAACAGTCGCGGATATCGTCTTCGTTCTAGGTACTCGCCGGAATGGGTGCCCTCATGGTCAACGTCGAACAAGAACTGGGAAGACTGTGAAGACGGGAAGAGGCTAGAGGTATGCTTCTTCTTCTTCTTCGCCACCAGCTCGGACAAGTTTGTATTGCAGTACGGCCAAGTCATTGATGCGACCCGAATCTCGGATGACAAGGTGGTCACTTTGAAACGGATCAATCGTGCGGATCACCCTTATGAAGTAGACATCGGATTGTATTTCTCCTCCAAGACTCTTACTTCGCTTCCCGCGAACCATTGCATTCCTATTCACGATGTCCTTACTCTGGACGGCAACGAAAATATTACCATCATGGTCATGCCTCTGCTTCGGCCTTACACGGATCCTCCTTTCGATACTGTCGGGGAAGTGGTGGAGTGTTTTCGCCAGCTGTTCGAGGTAACATGAATTTTTGATTGATGACGGATCACACGCCTTGAATGTTTTCCAGGGACTGCAATTTATGCACAAGCACCACGTTGCACATCGGTGTGTAGCAACAAGATGCATTCTGTTTTTTGCGTTAACGTTACACTATAGGGATTGTATGCACCGTAATCTCATGCTCGATCCTACTTCTCTCTATCCCGAATCATTCCATCCCGTCGAGAGAAACCTGAACATAAGCTGCAGCGGTTTCGCCAAGCACTTCACGCGCACTCAACGGCCTCCGAAATACTATTTCATCGACTTTGGAATCTCCCGCCAGTACAATCCCGCGAACACCCAACCAAGGGAAATACCGATCTGGGGTGGCGACAAAGAGGTCCCTGAGTTTCAGAACTCCAATGAGCCCTGTGACCCGTTTCCCACTGACGTCTTCTACATCGGAAATGCTATAAGGAAGGATTTCATTTTGGTTAGTGATCCGCCTCACGGACAACATAAGCACTGGTCGGCTTATCGATCATCTAGAGAAAACATGGCTTTGAGTTCATGAAACCATTGGTTGCTGATATGATCCAGCCGAACCCTGTTAAGCGTCCCAAGATGGATGAGGTGGTCACCCGATTTAACGATATTCACCGTGGGTTGAGTCGCCGGAAACTACGTTCCCGGGTCGTCGACGTCGATGAGGACCTCTTTGAAAGGGTCGTTCGCACTACGTACCACTGGAAACGTCGAATTGAATTTGTCGCCAGGCGCGTTCCGGCTGTACCTAGTCTACCTCCCTAGGAAGTACCAGTTTACTCCCCATGTGTTGAGAACGATCATGTTGTGTTGTGTGATTGAATTTGGAATATCAGTTAGATCTGAGCATGATTCAGATAGCGCGCGCATGGACTTGGAAACTAAGTAAGTGCTGACTAAAAGAATTTATTTTAGGTCCTGACTACATAGCAATTTCCGTGGTGAATGGTTGGCGAAGCTTCAAGTTGTCCGAGTCGGAGTTGCGAAACTCAGCGACCTTGTCAGAACACGGTGGAACAGTGAACACCATCCAGGTTTGCAATGGTACGTACTAATCAATTACAGAGCCAATTCAAGCTAGTAACAAGACGCAGGTTGTCTACTTGCCGAATGTAAGTGATGCATTCAGATCCAGCCGCTATAACCAGGTACACTTAATCCCCATGCGTGGACCAACGCTATTGAAATGACACTACAGCTCACAGCTTGCCCGCAGTCACCGAGCGTCCGATGACAAAACAACCCGCATAAAGTCCCCAAGGAGGACTGAACTATAACCTACGGAAATACTACTTATAGGGTGCGATAACCCGCAGTGTGCAACATAGTAGATTACACAGTTCCCGACTCGTTTCGCACTACCATGACGGCTTCTGCTGCACCTGTACTCGTGGTAAGCCTCACGGGCTTTTGGTGGGATCGACAAGGCTAACATGGAGGGGTGCACTAAGCTGGTGGTGGGCCATCCGGGCTCGTCGTTGCGCTCACATTGTTGCAGAATCATATTCTTGTTCGAGTCATTGACAAGGAACCTCACTACCGTATCGGCCAGCGCGCCAACGGAATTTGGGTAAGCCCCGATAGAACGAAACACATCCCGATGTACGCTGATGTGTGGTTGGGCGTTTTGTCGTTTCAATAGCCCCGCGCTTTTGAAGTATTCCACATTCTCCGCGTACACGAGATTCATCAGAGAAGTACGCCAGCACCCCCTATGCAGGAATACAAGCCTGGCACGCTCGAGCCTACCAAAACCTACTCATTGCTCAATCACAATGACCCAACTTCGTCGATTCCTTATGTAAGTGTGCCTCACCTTTCCTGTGACGAGAACCAATTCTGTCTGTTCTGTAGAATAACTTAATGATGCTCGGTCAACCAGCGCTAGAAGGTATTTTACATTCTCACCTTGAAAAGTATGGTTGTTTCGTCGAGCTTGGCACGGAGCTCCAATCGTTTGAAGACAATAGAGAACGCAAGACGATAGAGAACGCGTACACGCAAAGCTGGTCAGGAGGAAGGGCGGCGAAGAAATACCTGAATCATTCGAAGCTTCATATCTTATTGGGGCGGATGGAGCTAGAGGTGCGTGACCTCTATGGACCAGCCCTTTGGTGGCATGCGATGGGTCACGTCTTCCGGCAGGAGTCACTCGGAAACAACTTAAATTGACATTCCTCGGCGAAACCAGGTAGGATTTGTCTCTGTCATTGGAGATATCTGCCTAGAGGTTAATGGTGTCGATAGAAAGGTACGCGCGATTTCTTGTCCAGAGGATATCCAATATGAGGCATTCATTGAAACTGCATCCAGCACTGGCACGTGTTTGATAACAGATCGTCCGACTTGTGGGTGTCAGTTTCCCAGCGTTTGTCTGCACTGCATCGAATCTTCGTGCAGGCTTTTCCTTCGCCCGACGGACGAAGTCGCACCCGATGGTTACCAGTTCCTGATGAATTTGAAGGAATACGATCCGAAACAGCTGATTTCCGACGAGAAATCGTTGTTCAAATGCATGTCCGAACTAATTGGGCACGAAATCAATGTTAGAAAGGTCGTCTTTCTGTCCGAGTACTGGTAAGCCATATTGTGAGGTCAAGTTCACCAATCCTACACGAGTCGAGACAGGCTCAACATCAGGATAGTCGACAAGTATGGTGATGGTCGAGTCTTCATTGCTGAGGGTGAGACTGTCATGTATTTTTCTCCTTCACTCATTAATATACAACCTTCCACAGACGCAGCCCAGTACGTGGACCATAGATAGTTTCCATACAGACTTTGTCTAACTTCACTTTCTCAGTGTTCATAGTCCTGCTGGTGGCCAAGGTCTAAATACATCTGTCCAAGATACTGTAGGTATTTCTGAGTTACGTGCTCTCCGTAGCTGACAGTGTCACATCAATAGCTCAACCTGGCGTGGAAAGTCGCCATGGTCCACAAAGGGCTCTCCCCTGTTACGCTCCTGGATTCCTACACACCAGATCGTCTCCCCGTTGTCGCAGAAATGCTCAATATTACCACTGGACTCGTCGACAAGATACTCGAGATGCAGACGATCGAGGATGCCATGGGGCACGAAGGGATGAACATGCTTGGTGTGAATTATCGCACGAGCGCAATTGTTCTGGATTGATCTTGGCTGCTAGTGGGGCGGAGATAGAGACGGAGACGAGGCTGTTTGGTGTGTTCAGCTAGACCTATCACACGGTGCTCGTGTTTACTCCGAATATGGCGTCATCCACAGATGTCCTCGAGGCATTGAGGGGGTATTCTGGGGATGTCATTCGGTCGATGACTGTCCTTCCACAGGGTTCCCAGGAGGCGACGACTGTCGCGCAGGCGGATGTTGTCATCGACCAGGGTGGCCACGCTTATCGGGGGTACTTGGCGGTGAAAGGGGAGAAGAAGGTGATCATGGTCAGACCAGATGGTGTCGTGGGCGCTACCATACACGGCGCTGAGGGGGTGGGAGCATACTTTTCTAGAATTTTCATCCAGCAGTCGATGACCATGAACTGCTGTCTGTAAAGTATCGTTATTTTTTCGTGTCGCTGTGTAGTAGGGTAAGTACTTCCAGCATTCTCCGACTAGGCTAGTTCTAAAATGACGGGTTGACGTGGTCAACTGAGTAGATCTAAGGACACTCCTTCAGTGATCGACTTGAGAAGTTTCTGGATAGAACACTGCCTCATCACACATGCCCCTTCGGGATAGGGCCGAAGGTATGTGTTAGGGAGTGTGGGTTATCGGGGAGGAAGTTATGAGTGGGGCAAACGTGGGAATCGTGATATAGCACCGGCTCGGAAGTTCGGTGCCTCCGACCACTGCCTCGACCAAATCCGAAGTGCCATTATGAAGGCCACTCATTTTAGTTCTTCACTGCACTAGTACCTTACCACCTGGATCGGGTACGCATTCTGATGGGATCACGTCTCGTGGACCACCGTTGCAATTCTACAGGTCACGGGTTGCCTGTCGCCGTGCCTCCACTGATAGAACAACCCACATAAAGTCTTCCTCGCATGATGTCGGTGACTAATGGCTTGCGGAAGCACTATATAGCATGCAATAACTTGCAGCCCATGTGCAACATCGTAGACTTCAAACCCCTGAATTTCCAATGACACCTTCTGTTGCACCTGTACTTGTGGTCAGTCTCTCTGGCCTTTGGTGGGATCGACAACACTAACTCGGACGCGTTGTGTGGCACTAGGCTGGTGGTGGGCCATCCGGGCTCGTCGCTGCGCTCACATTGGTACAGAACCACATCCCTGTTCGAATCATCGACAAGGAACCCCACTACCACATCGGCCAGCGCGGCCATGGGCTGTGGGTATGTACCGATTGATTGAACCACATGCCGATGTACACTGATAGGTAGTTTGGCGTCTCGTTGTTTCCATAGCCCCGTACCTTTGAAGTGTTCCACTTTCTCCGTGCACACGAGATTCATCAGAGAGCTACGCCAGTGCTCCCTATACAGGAATACAAGCCTGGGACGCTCGAGCCTACCAAGACTTACTCAATGTTCACCCACAATGACCCAACGCCCTCGATTCCTTACGTAGGTGTACTTCACCTTTCCTGTGGCGACGATTAATTCTGTCTGTTCCATAGAATAATCCGAGGTTGCTCGGTCAACCAATGATAGAAGGTATTTTACGTTCTCACCTTGAAAAGTATGGTTGTTCCGTCGAGCTGGGAACGGAGCTCCAATCGTTCGAAGTCGATGGAGAGCGTGTACTCGCAAAGTTGGTTAAGAGGAAGGACGGCGAAGAGATCTCTGAAGCATTCGAGGCGTCATATCTTATTGGGGCAGATGGTGCCAGAGGTATGTGCTACCTTATGAACTAAGTTTTTTTGTGGCATGCGATGAATCATATTCTCTGCTAGGAGTGACTCGGAAAGAACTTGGGTTAACATTCCTCGGCGAAACTAGGCAAGATTTGTCCTCCGTTCTCGGAGATATCTGCGTAGAGATTGAGGGGGTCGACAGAAAGGTACTGATTTCTTTTCTACGGAATATGGGCCGATTCACTGAAATTGCTTCAGCATTGGCACTTCCTCGGCAGCAGATCGTCTAACTTGTAAGTTTCAATTTCCCGATGTTATTGTATCTGATCTTCGGGTAGTCTTATGTTTCGCCCAACCGACGAAATAGGCCCCGACGGTTTCCAGATCCTGATGACATTGAAAGAATATGATCCGAAACAGCTGATCGACGACCAAATATTGCTGTGTAAATGTATATCCGAACTGATTGGACACGAAATCAATATTAGAAAGGTCGTCTTTCTAACAGAGTACCGGTAAGCCGTATTATTGTAAGGAGAGGTCAACGGATCCTATACATGAGTTGCGACAGGCCCAACATCAGGATGGTCGACAAGTTTGGTGGTGGTCGAGTTTTTATTGCTGGAGGTGAGACAATTATGCATCCTCTTCGTTCGCTCAAGTACTAATGTGTCACTTCTGCAGATGCTGCCCAGTATGTGCACTACACCTTTCATACACCAAAGAGATCTAGTCTAACCCTACGTCTCAGTGTTCACAGTCCTACCGGAGCTCAAGGTCTAAATACATGTGCTCAAGATGCTGTGGGTATTTCTGAGCAGCGTATTCGTCTTGGTTAATAGCGTTGTTTCGACAGCTGAACCTGGCCTGGAAACTTTCCCTTGTCCACAAAGGGCTTTCCCCTGCCACCCTCCTAGATTCCTACACCCCAGAGCGTCTTCCTGTCATCGCCGAAATGCTCAACATTACTACTGGCATTTTTCACAAGTTGCGCGAAGCACCAACGATCGAGCGCGCCATGGAGCGTGAAAAGCGGATGAACATGTTGGGTGTGAATTGCCGGACGAGCCCAATTGTGTTGGATGAATTCACGCATGCCGAACCTGTGAATGCATATGGGGTATTGGATGAAGGGGTATTGGTGGCGGGGGATAGGGCACCGGATGCCCCGGGGTTGGTCGTGGCTGCCGATGGAGCGGAGACGGGGACGAGGTTGTTCGACGTGTTCAGCTCAACCTATCACACGGTGCTCGTGTTCACTCCGGATACGGCGTCATCCACGGATATCCTTGAGGCGTTGAGGAGGTACCCTGAGGATGTCATTCGGTCGATGACTATCCTTCCACAGGGTTCGGACTTGACGACTGTCGCGCAGAGGGACGTTGTGGTTGATCGGGGCGGGCACGCTTACCGGGGGTACTTGGCGGTGAAGGGGGAGAAGAAGGTGGTCGTGGTGAGACCGGATGGTGTCGTGGGTGCCATCGTGCGCGGGGTCGAGGGGGTGGGACGGTACTTTTCCAATATTTTCGTCTAGAATTCGATTGTAGAACTCCCTGCTCCATGCTATCATTTTTTTCTATAGATACGTACATATATGTATGTACAAGAACTGACGAATTCAACGTTCCCGCGAACGAGTTCAAGTTCATACCATTAGTACTACGAGTTGACTTGGTCGATCTGAGGACACTTTCAACTCTCCCGATGCGATCGAGATCCAAAGCTGCTGGGTGGGATACCAGCTGCTTTGTCGAAGCACAACGGGTGACCCACTGGTCCATCATATTCACTTGGAGCGAGCCCGTCGGAGGCATTACCACTGGCAGACTCGTATGATGCAAAGTACTTGAACATCTTCGCTCTGTACAGGCGGGAAAATGAGTCAGTTACGAGTTGTTCATTCGCCGACTTTCATCAGCATCATGAAATGTCGAGAACGCACGGGCTGCCATGCATCAACGTTCAATGTTGCACAGGTATCCCGGCGCTGCGCAACCACTGACAGAACTACCTACGTAAAGTCTCCCTCGCATGATGGCTATATTAGTCTGGGGCCCAGCCCGTCTCTGAGGCTGCCGTCGATCCCGATGAGGCCGCAGTCCTACCGGTGGCCAAGGTCTAAACACGTCTGTCCAAGATGCTGTAAGTATTTTGAGTAGCCTGAGCGTACTCTTCGTGTCTGATGGTGCGTTCGACAGCTCAACCTGGCCTGGAAGCCCGCCCTGGTCCACAAAGGTCTTTCCCAAGTCACCTTTGCTATGGGGCGGGAGAGACGGATGAACATGTTGGGTGTGAATTGTCGGACGAGTTCACGCATGCCGAACTTGTGAATGCATATCGGTATTGGATGAAGGGGCGTTAGTGGCGAGGGATAGGGGGCCGGATGCTCCGGGGTTGGTCGTGACTGCCGATGGAGTGGAGACGGAGACGAGGTTAAGTTCGACGCGTTCAGCCCAACCTATCGAACGGTGCTCGTATTTGCTCCAGATACGACGTCCTCATCCACGGATGTCCTCGAGGCATTGAGGAGGTATCCTAGGATGTCATACGGTCAATGACTGTCCTTCCACAGGGTTCGCAGGTGACGAGTGTCACGCAGGCGGAAGTTGTACTAGTTAATCAGGGTGGGCACGCTTACCGGGGTTACTTGGCGGTGGAGGGAGAGAAGGGGGTCGTGATCAGACCTGATACGGTGTCGTGAGTACCATCGTGCATGGCGCTGCGGGGGGTGGAAACATACTTTACCAGGATTTCTATCTAGCAATCGACATCTTCGTGAAGTGGTCAACTTCGGCAGTTGCTGGGTATTTGGCGTAAGGAAAAACGTTCCCTTGTTCAAATCCAGATGAGTCAAATTGTGTTGTCCTTTTGACTTGAGTTCCCAATTGTTCGTTGTGAGTGCTTTCAATGAGACCCACTGATACTGACCTTGTTTCAAGTGCAAAGTCTCTCAATGGGTCATGTCTCACATCGTCAACGAGACCAAATAGGAAGACTCCGAATGTCGGCGCAAACCTTGCTTGCTCGTGTCGAAGTGACGTTTAATGGTAAGCTAGTATGTATTGTTCCCAGCGACAAGGTTGCCTCACCTCCTTCGAGCACAAGCGCAATTTTAAACTTCAACCCGACCACGGCACAACTGTCAACTCACAGGTCCATGTGGATTCTGATTAGTAGCTATGTACAATAGGTGTCACTTTCATATGAATACAAACTTAGGTACCTTTTCCGTAAACAATAGGAGTGAAAAAGAGAGCACAGTTTGCAAGCTCTCGCACAGAAAGTCGTGACTGCTATCCCTTCGTGAGATGTGCCTTTTAGATCTTATCAATTCCGTGAGACAGGGGCGAATAACGATACCTGAGTTGCACTTGCATGCAAGGTAATCAGGTCACTGCAGGTACTTACACCTCAAGTTGTCTATCGTTGTTGCTTTCACATAACTACACGTTCCTTTTATACTTCCTGTGTGCAAGCAAGGTTGTCGCCGATTTTGAGTCGGCACTTCCGAGTCAGATCATCATATCAGCGGTTGTCGAGTCATGCCGTCACAATTCATTGATGTGCGCCACTTGCAACCGTGAACATGAGTCACGACGAAGCATTGCCAGTGAGTTGCGCGGCATCAGCTTTCTAGCGAGTGTTGGGGATGGGCTACGCCGCCCATTTCTTTTTGGAATCGAACCCTTAATTCCCCTTTTCGCCGGCTTCTCCCCCAATCACAGCTCTCGAACGGCCTACGAAAGTGTCTTCAGCGGTTAGTTCATTTCAGCTGCTTTACATATAGGCTGGATTCAGTGACTGCGCAGTGTGGGTGTGCGGCATGCATACTTATTGTGACTGGTTGGATGCGATGACTCGAAGCCATCGTCGGTTTTCTGCCCGTATACAACATCTTGCACTGCAAAAATCCCTCGATTGCTTGCGCTAGCATGACACCTTCTGTTGCACCTGTACTCGTGGCAAGTCCATCTCAGATGATTTGTGATAGTACAATCGACAAGGCTAACGTGCATTAGGCTGGTAGTGGGCCATCCGGGCTCGTTGCAGCCCTCGCTCTGCTACAAAACCACATCCCTGTTCGAATCATCGAAAAGGAACCCCACCACCGTATCGGCCAGCGTGCCAACGGGCTTTGGGTAAGCCACGGTAGAACGAACCACGTGCCGATGTGTTCTGATCGATGGTTTCCTGGGTATGTTGTTTCACTAGCCTCGCAGCTTTGAAGCATTCCACTTTCTGCGCGCGCACGACATTCACGAGAGAGCTGTACCGCTGCTCCCTATACGGATTTACAAGCCTGGCACGCTCGAGCCCACCAAGACTTTCTCGATGGTGCCTTATACCGATCCAACTCCTTCGATTCCTTATGTAAGTGTGTTTTGACTTTCTTTTAACAAATATTCACTTTGTATGTTCCGTAGAATAACCCATTGACGCTCGGTCAACCAACGTTGGAAGGTATTTTACGTGCTCACCTTGAAAAGTATGGTTGTTCCGTCGAGCTGGATACGGAACTCCAATCGTTTGAAGACGATGGAGAGCGTGTACTCGCAAGGTTGGTCAAGAGGAAGGACGGCGAAGATATCTCTGAAGTATTCGAGGCTTCATATCTTATTGGGGCGGATGGTGCCAAAGGTGTGTGACCCCCATGAACGAACTCTTTCGTTGCATACAACGAATCATATTTTGTGCTAGGAGTGACTCGAAAACAACTTGGGTTAACATTCCTCGGTGAAACCAAGGATTTCTCTTCTGTTCTCGGAGATGTCTGCCTAGAGACCGAGGGGCTCGACAGAAAGGTACGCACGATTTCTTGTCTACGGGATATCTAGTATGGGATGATTCAATGATTCGAAACCGACTCAGCACTGGCACTTCCTCGGCGACAGATCATCTGTCTTGTAAGTCTCAATTTCCCAATGTCGTTCCGCATTGTATCTAATCTTTGGTTAGCATGATGCTTGGCCCAATGAACGACATTGCACCCGATGGTTTCCAGTTCCTGATGACCTCAGAGCAACATGACCCGAAACAGCTGATCGCCGACGAGAAATTGCTCTGCAAATGCATGTCTGAAATGATTGGACGCGAAGTGAATTTTAGAAAGTTTGTATTTCTCTCAGAGTTCCGGTAAGACATATTTCAATCACAGGTTCGCCGATCTTTAATCGGTCGAAACAGGCCGAGCATCAGGATGACTGACAAGTTTGGTGTTGGTCGAGTATTTATTGCTGGGGGTGAGACAGTCATACATCTTTCTCCTTCGCTTGCTGATATACATATGACTTCCGTAGATGCTGCTCAGTACGTAGAGTACAGTCTCCGTGCCAGATTAACCTAACCTCATTTTGCAGTGTTCACAGTCCTACCGGTGGTCAAGGTCTAAACACATCTGTCCAGGATGCTGTGAGTATATCGAGTAGCATACTCTTCGTGTCTGATGGCGCGTCCGACAGCTCAACCTGGCCTGGAAACTCTCCCTGGTCCACAAAGGCCTTTCCCCAGTCACCCTCCTGGACTCCTATACCTCAGAGCGTCTCCCCGTCATCGCGGAAATGCTCAACATCACCACAGGAATGTTCCAGAAGTTCCGCGAAGCGCCGATAGAGCGTGCCATGGAGCGGGAGAAGCGGATGAACATGCTGGGTATTAATTGCCGGAGGAGCCCGATCGTGTTGGACGAGATCACGCATGCCGAACCTGTGAGCGCGTATGGGCTATTGGATGAAGGAGCCTTGGTGGCAGGGGATAGGGCACCGGATGCTCCGGGGTTGGTCGCGGCTGCCAGTAGCACGGAGACGGAGACGAGGCTGTTTGACGTGTTCAGCTCGACCTATCACACGGTGCTTGTGTTCACTCAGGATGCGGCGTCCTCGACGGATGTCCTCGAGGCGTTGAGGAAATATCCTGGGGACGTGATTCGGCCGGTGGTCATCCTTCCGCAGGGTTCAGACGGGACAGCTGTCGCACGGGCAGATGTTGTCGCCGATCACGGTGGACACGCTTACCGGGGGTATTTGGCGGTGAAGGGAGAGACAAAAGTGGTTGTGGTTAGACCTGATGGTGTCGTAGGTGCCATCGTGCGCGGCATTGAGGGGGTGGAACTGTACTTTTCCAAGATTTTCATCTAAAATTCGATGTCCAAAAGTTGTATTAGATACATGTAGATACGGAAACTGGTGAATTCAGCGTTCTCCGAACGAGTTCATACTAGTAAGTTGGTCCCAGAATGACGAGTTAACAAGCAGATCCAAGGTCACTTTCAACTCTCCCATGAGTCACGGTGGACGACGATTCTGGCTCCCAAGCTTTCAGTATCTGGCTGCATGCAGTCGTGCTAATCGGCATCCTCGAATGCCGGTTGAGTGGTACTTTGAACACCGTCGGAGGTTGGACTGAACAACCCTAAAGGAAGTATATACGCTATCAGGTCATCGTCCTCGTCGACATCTGCCGGAAGCTTGATCACATGCCAGTGGTCAACGAAGGTTCCCGTCGCTGAAACGGTCATCGGTGTCGGCATTGACCCTCGCTTCGCTCTTGCGGACGAGGACGGTGTCATCTTCACTGACTCCGCCCGCGAAGATACTCGCGCTCGCGAAAATGTCGGTGCTTTGCCATATAGCTGGGACATGGATATCCCGTCCATTGTTGTATCGTTTGCAAAAGCTTCTTGCGTTGTGAAGGGGCCAAGTGCATCCACAGCCGGGCGCACCCGAGCGCGATACTCAGTATCGCGCGATTCCTCCACTTCTACGTCGACGGTGCCAATCCCACGACCGCCTGGTACGCACCCCCACTCAACCGTGGAGTAGACATGGATTGAGAAGCAGCGGCTATAGAATAAAAATAAAAATAAAAGGCACAATGGGAGCGAAAGGGTGAATCAGCGAACAAACGGATGGTCAGCATGAACGGGACATACATCCGTCGTGTCGTGTCATCAACATTTTGCCAAAGTCGATACCTGGGGGATACACGATATAACGCTCCAGCCCAACCGTCAGTGTGCTGGTGTGTGAGCAACACGATACAGAAAGCACTCACTGCCACTCCACGAAACAATCCTCTAACCACGTTGGTTCACAACCGAAATGGACCAAGAGAGTGCGCGGTTCGTTTTGGGTGATGACTGGCTACAGGGAGGTTCAGTCGATGCGCGTAAATGTTGGTATGGAAATACACTCACAAACCTGCCACGAGCACTTTGTTCCTTTGGCTCATGCTCGGCGTTTGAGATAGTCGAGTGCTGCAACTGTGTAGTTGGTAATCGAAATCTCCTGCAAAGTGTCAGCTACGACAGCAGGAGAAATGTCAAGGTCTTTGGACTGTTACGGACGCAATTGAGGAGATCGGGGATGCCACCCCTTGGAGTGGGATAGCAAAGCAGTGAGTCGAGGGGGAGTGGAGTGCGCCACTAGACTCGACGCTAAACAGCCAACTGAGGGTCTCAATGAGAAGGGAGGCACGTACTGCCTACGCGCGAGAAGGGTGAGAGTGAAGCATGAACATTGGGGGTGCATACCTTGAAATACGATTTGCCACTCCGCCAGCGAGTGACGAGCACATCACATTGATCAGCTAGCTCTTCTTCCGCGTCCTCGTCTGCATTCTCGGCGAGGGGCACGATGACACCACCGGCACGCTGGATACCTGCTTCGATCGCGCTTCGCGAGCCATCTCCCAATTCAAGCGAGGTGGAGAGGGGAACGCGACGACCGGTCCAGAAACGGACGTGTTTCCCTTCATTGAGTACGTTCGTGCTGTTTGCTGCCTCTGCATCTGTATCTCTGGCGGGTTTTCATTTGCGTCTACCCTCTGTAGTGCATCAGTAATTTGACACTGCGGTTGACCATGCTTAGCTAACCTTTTTCACTAGGTGCAAGAGACAATTTTACCATCGAAAAAATGTTGAGAAAATGAGCATAAAAGGCATAATTATACCAAAATGACCCTAACAAGAAAATTAGAATACAAAATTATACAATGGTAGTCAAAATACAATATTTTTCAGATCGAAGGTACATTTCCAATACAATGATATTATAATTTCCTGTTAGGGTCATTTAAATATAATTATGCCTTTCATGATCAATTTTCTCAACATTTTTTCAATGATAAAATTGTTTACTGCACCTAGTGTTTCGTGCTTCTCAACCTTTCTGTATCATAACTTCCCCTAAAAAGCACTCAAGTAAACTAAGCACAGGAAAAAGGATCTGGGTAAGTGTATTACAATTGAAAAAGTATGATACATATAGAAGGCCAAAAAAAGCACAAGAAAAAGAATCCAAGCAAGTCCATCACAATTGAACAAGTATGATACATGTATAGGGTCGAAAAAGCAACAAAAAAGGATGTAGCACAACACCAAGCATGGGAAGGGACTTGGACTCATAGCAACTGCTGGGTGAATATTGAAGGTATTGGACAATCTGAGTGAGATATGGCTTGACATGGATGCCAAGTGTTACAGATACAGGCGACCCCCACCCTTTTTCCGACCTCCTGCCCTCTCCATCGTCCCAAACATTGTGGGACATGATCATCAGCGACGAAGGGATCTCCCCGGAGATCTGGGATCAATTCATCGGAGGAGCGATCCTGAGTATCGCCTTCTAGAAGGCGATACTCATCACCTTCACCCATTCCGAGTCCACCCGAACTCCACCCCGTTCCGTTCTGTTCCATTCCACTCTATTCCGTTATTCCCCAATCCATTTCATTTCTCGAACAATGCCTCCTCGGCAGTGTTCTCTTTACGCACTGCTCACCTATTCCTATTTAGTCACATTTCCTTTTATATCTATTACTGGCCCTAAAGCCATAGAGTACTATTTATACTGGGGCTTCTCCCATGACTGTTTTCCCTAACCTTGATCTACACAATTCACCGTGTTAATCAATCTTCCTTCGCTTCGAAGCCCTCTGCTTCTGGAAGCCTTCTCGCTTGAACTAGACGGGACTGCACCACTGTCTCTCTCTCTCTCTATACGGTTATAGAGACTTGCTTGCTCGCCGCTCGCATGACTGCATCAGTGCCTTAGCGGTTGGTAGCTGGAGCCTTGTACCCTTGACCTCAGCTAGCTCGGAGTAGCTAGGGTTGACTGGTTTCCGCACGTCGCCTATACGTGCCAAATCTCCATCCCGGACCGGAAGTACCCCCGAGGATTGGTTGGCATGAAAGTGTCAGTTGTTGACGTCATGGTTGACATAACAAAAGATCAAGGTTAATTCAGTTTAGTGCTACCACGCCTAAACCCCCACAGGGCTACCAGGTGGTAGTACCCAGCCGTCACCACAAAGCGGATAAATCTCACTGTGATTCTCGCTGCTCAGGAAGCTCGAGATGAAGAAGAGGCCATTGGAACCTCTTCTACCCCACCTGCCTTAGAACCCCCTCCACGAAGAGTCGTAGGACCTGGAATCTTGTACAACCTCACACGCCCATCTCCCATCCTGTTACGTCAACCGTGACGTCAACAACTGACACTTTCGCGTCAACCAATCCTCGGTGGTACTTCCGGTCCGGGATGGAGATTCGGCACGTATAGGCGACGTGTGGAAACCGATCAGCCCTAGCTACTCCGAGCTAGCTGAGGTCAAGGGTACGGGGCTCTAGCTACCAACCGCAAGGCACTGGCACAGTCGTGCGAGTGATGAGCGAGCAAGTCTCTATACTGTATAGAGAGAGAAGAGAGACGGTGGTGCAGTCCCGTCTAGTGCGAGCGAGAAGGCTTCCAGAAGCGAGGAGCTTCGAAGCAAAGGAAGATTGATTAACACGGTGAATAGTGTAGATCAAGGTTAGGGAGAAAACAGTCGTGGGAGAAGCCCCGGTATAAATAGTACTCTATGGCTTTAGGGCCGGTTATAGATATAAAAGGA
>JBBPLK010000137.1:0-42870 GCA_038089735.1 Exsudoporus frostii
ACATTGTTGTTGCTGCCGCGTTGGGGTACCCAAGCAACTGCCTTGATCTCCTTGACTTGCTTGTTGTCTGGCGGAGAAGCACCATACATGAAAGCGGCAACCTGGGTCCGCAAGTCCGCAGCGGTAACGAAAGCGCGCAGAATATTCTTTGGTAGCACATATGTATATGATGCGGCGTCGTCTTTCACGTCGTCATTGGACACATAGATATGTTGGAGACGCAGTGGCAAATGAGTTGCGGAGATGGCACGGACGCGCCAGTCAGATTTACTGCTGAATACTTGCTGCTCGTAGCTCGTAGCTGCAATAGTATCATTCGTTCAGCGCAGCACGCACGAAGTTACAATTTTTGCTTACTTGTAACCGTCTGGATTGTGTCACCATGGATGTTTGTCGTTTGGCTAATGTTAAAATGAGCAAAACATCTAATAACTACTTCGATGGTGACTCACGTTTGGACAGCTGTGACCTGACCCTGGGCCTCAGTACCCTTCTCCAACTCCGCCATTTGTTGGCGTTGTACAGAGGGAGCAACAATCTCTTGTCCAAGAATGATGTCGCGAATCTCACTGGCCGTCAACGACGCAATGTTGACACTGTTACGTTTGCCGAAGTCCTTTGATCAGAAGGGTAAGACATCACGGACAATTAACAATGATAGTAATATTACTCACAGCCAGGATAAGGTCCTTCATAGCAACCTCAACCTTGATCCATTCGTCATCCGTCAAAGTTGGCCATACGAAATGGGATTCCGTAATCGTAGACTTGTCAGGATGAAGAATAATCTTCGCCTTTTCGTTGTTGATATGCAGTCCACGTAAGAGGAGGATAAGACGAGAGAAGGCAGTGTAACTAGAGATAGATTTCAACCAGTCATCTGTGGGAAATGTAAGATCAGTATCATCCATAGAAAATCTGACATACCATATAGACTAAAGAGCACCATTTGTGGTTGTGTAGCGCGCTGCACAATGTTTAGGTTTAGCTGAAAGATTTCCGAAATGACCTAAAACGCTTACAAGGATCAAATCACCAAACTTTTCCATTTTCATGCATGCTTGGAAGGGGAGCTGCAGCTCACTACCCTTTATGACGATGTTTGGGAAATCCAGTAAATGCACCTCAAGAGGATCTGGAGAGGAGGTAAGAAAAATTTGCGGGGATGATAAAGAGTACTTGCCCAACATTCCCTTGCGAGTAACAATCACTTGCTTGGGTTGTTCCTCAACAGGCAAGGAGCGAACCAAAGCAGCCACTTCTTCGGCCGTCTTCCATTTCGCGAGCTGGCCTAAACGCTTTTGACCGGCCCAGACGCTGGTATGGATGATTTTCAAGAAAAGTTGCCCTGATCGTGGATTGAAGATAAAGATGGCTCCGTCTAACACAGCAAATAAACCATCATCGCGCCGAAAATAAGAGCCGACTGCTTACTAATGGGTTTGGTGGTCAGGTTACCCTCAAAGGTCTTGTGAATCGTGACGCGATAGACGTTTGTGTCGTCAACGAACCCTATATCAAAGGTAAGCGACTTTTAATGCACCAAGTTCCAATGCGCGCACAGATGATCTGATTCGAAAACAATTCTGAGTAGTTCTGACTGTTCAAATACGGTTCCGTTGGTTCTGACGAATATAGCTGAAGACCTTTGCGTATGCGCTCGCGCAAGACATGACAGGCGGGATTTGCCTTCATGACCTTGGCCATAGCTTGTTGAATGAGAGGCTTCATGCCAGGGAACCAATTGCCGTACGCCGACCACAAATTGTATGCCAGGTCCATGCCGATCATGACACCAGTAGGAGATGGATAAATACTCATCGAGTCGGATACCTGAACAATACGTGAGTTCCAAAAGCCATGCATCCCCAATCATAACATACGTAATCCAAGAACTTTGCACGCGTATACCGTTCGATATCATGCGAATCGAAGTCACCCCATCGAAGCTGTACATCGATCCAATACTTATTACTTGTGGTGCCATCCAAGACATCTTTGTTCTGTAGAGAAATGAGTCCTCACGTAGTCTTTCGAGGAGGGGGAACTTACATCGGTCACAAGTGATGGGCGGGTGATGTTCCACTTGTACGCAGAGAACAACAGGATATCGGCGCACGACGAGTTCATCTTGTAACTCTTACGAGGGTGGATTGTCTCCTTCTGAACTGTCTCGATTTGCAAAGGCTCAAGCTCCTGGTCGAATACCTGACACAAGTCCATGACCACGCTCTCATGAACTACAGGATGCCATTAAAGTGAAGCCAGCTCTGAGGGCGCAGTGCGAACTTACTCTTCTGCCACAAGTGAGCACGGAAGATTTGGATTAAACTGATCTTAAGTGTAGGAATCTTGCCGTGCATGAAGATACCAGTCAAGTCAAGTTGGACCTGGAAACCAACATAGACGTTTGCGCGGTTGATTGTTGGGCTCCACCATAGCGTGAATCGACGGTTGGGAATTTGGTTCAGACCAGATCGCTGAGCGTTCGTAAGCTTCTTGTATCGCATAGACTCTTCGAAGCCAGACGCTTTCTCCCAGAACAGACCCTCCCAAGTGGGGAAGTAAGTGCCCTTGAACAGTGTATGCTCGAGAATTCCTTCCACACCACCAAGAGCAGCGATAACATCGACCCGGTAATTGTTGAGCTGCCATAGCTTTCCGTCATGCCTCTGCGAAGTCCACCAGAAAGGGTTGCTGTAGACAGTTAGTCGAGAGCGAGCCCCGAAAAGAAGGCGACACACTGTTTTAATAGCTGATACTGCTTCCAGTCAGTACGCACACGCCAACCACGATCATAGGCCAAACTTGAGGAGAGCTGTCAGTGTGGGACGAGGATAGTGATTTCATATGACTTACGTATGCCGATCCTTCTGGAATAACGTATTAATGCGAGGAATACCTCTGTCCCAGCTATCTTCGAGATCTTCTAAAGTCAGACGGCGGTTTTGTGCGTTTGCCTCCTTTCGTTTCATGGAGTATTCCGACCAAACGCGTGCAGAATCCAAGAACTCGGCTTCCCACGGCTGGAGGTAGCGGTACAAGTTGGGAATAAGTTGATCTTCCTCATGAGACATACCAGCACGGAAGTGCGTGACCCCGACATCAGTCTGCTTCGACCAACGTAGATCACTTTGAGGAATCAGAACATGACCCATGGACAACATTCCGAGACCGCCGAGTTCCTTGGGTGTGTAAAACACAACCGGGGGGAAACGTGAGGGCATTTTACTGTTCAGGCCAATTTTAACTCGCGTCTGGATCTTGTTCTCTGCCTTCACCAACGCGTCAAGTAGCTCGTTCGTGTGAATGACTGCCTCTCGATAGTAAGTCATGAGACCGATAAGGGCAGTGTTCCACTTGTTAACGATCTTGGAGAAAGTTGTGGAACCGGAACTCATCAATACTTGTCGGATACGGTTGTTGAATTGCTGGACACCTGTGAGAAAACCAACTTCAGTATCTCAAAAGGAAGAATTTACGACCGAACACACCGTCATCTGATACGCGAAGGAAGGCCTGCGCGGTTCGCTCCTTCGTCTGCTCATTTGTGAGGTTCCAGACTGCATCCTTCAGCGAGAATTGTTCTCCGCCCATCGTCCTAATCTTCGGCAATATGCGAACCTCAAATCCACACATGGAGAAAAGAAGTTGAGGATTATTTTGAGAGTAGACGCTGACAAATGTGTCTTCCCATTCGATGGTCGTCAAAGACCTGGGTAAACTTTGCTTCACGTTCCAAAAGACAGCTCTGCCGAGGTTGACGTCATGCTTGATGAGCCTCATTCGACAGTCACGAGGCCAGCAACGTTTATTGTTGTAACCAATGACATTGTTGTTCGTTGGATCTGGGTTGGCACTCAAGTAACGTTGAATGAGATCTCGGGCCTCGTCGGCTGTGAAGCGGAAAAGAATGTGTAATCTGTCAACGTAGCGGGAGTATAGTCGGATCGGATGTCGCGTTTCGGTGGCAGAGTCGCGGTACTGCAAGAAGTTGTTTGGCATCTGAGGCGGTCCAGCCATTTCGCTGGCTCTCTGTAGTCCAAGGATCAAAAGATCGAGCACAAGGCCATAGTACTGAAAGACGAAGGCAGAGAATTGGAGACCACGGATGAGACCGTACGCGTTGGTGTGCGCCATATCCTTATATGTCAAAACTTGATAGAAGACATTAGAATTGACTTCTACAACAGACATCAAACTCACCGGTGTTGTTCTTCGCGGTTATGTAATCCGCCAAGTTATGATCCAAGATGAGGCGCAGGAGACGATTAAGAAGCGTCAAGTCGATCTTCTCATACACCTTGGAGAACACCGTTTCCATCATGACATTGCACTCGCCCTCACCAGTCTCCCAAATGTCAGTTAAGTTGTTGATGCCTTGACACCATTTATACACGAGGAGAGGGGGCGGCTCAGTATCAGCGGGCTTAATCCACGCGGGAAACAATCCTCTCTTGTCCGCTTCGAAGAACAGGAATTGATCAAGGTACTGCACCGACAATCCGTCAATGACCGAATGCGAATAAACGGTATACTCACAGCATCAGTTATCTTCTCGACAGGCTCGATGTCGTAGCAAGGAATCAATTTGTCATACGTGTCGAAGAACTCGATACCTGACTCTTTGAAGGCACGTTGTGTGAGAAGCAGACGTTTGATGCGCGACAAGCCTAGCATCGCGTAAAATACTATCATCAAAATGGCAAACATGACTCACATTCATGAGGGTTGTCGTATGCTTGTTCAATAAGAGCGAGTTCCTCACGCTGCGACTGATTGAGTCGCCCTTTGACCGAATAAGCCTCCTTCAACTTTTCGAGAGCTAAGACCAAAAGCTTGGTATCGTGTTTATACGATAGGGGTCTATATCCGCTGAGACACAACTCCAAATGTATACGGGTTGACTTACGGAAATGGAATAGGAGCAAACTTGCGACTTTCCAGCCAATGAACAGTCGCAGTGTATATGGCAACAGCCTCTTCTGCACTAATGTAAGGACCATCCTTGAGGTAACCATGCTGTCGTTCCTGTTCAGCCTTGAGATAGAGACCTAATTCCCTGTCAGAGTGGTAACAGCATCTGACAATGCACCACTCACGAGTGAGCCGACCTAAATTCTTCTTCACAACTGCCTTGTCGACCGTAGCACCACGCCGGATGCGTTCGCGGTTGTAGTGAGCAACACTGGAAGAAATAATGGGAAGTCGTTCACCACCTTGCGAAAGAAAAGACCCACGAGCACCACCAATCGGCCTTGCTCTTGATGTACCGCAGAATAATGTTTTCAATAGCGGTCGGCATTCCCGGGACTTTCCAAGGAATGTTTGCCTTCCAACACCGCCAAGCTTCCGACAAGTGCTGTAGAATTGTTTTGGCCTTGTTCTGCTTGATGGACTCCGGCATCATGTCCAAGATATCGTGCATGACAGCCGCACGCAGCTCGAGGTCATAGTGCGACTCTACGCGCTGTTTTGTGACAGTTTTCGCGATACCCTTGCTATTACGACCCTCGAACTGACGAGCAAGAAGGTTCCCAAGCCAACGCTCGAGAAGGGGGACTATACCACGCATAAAGAAGAGCCAGACTCGCCAACCAGGTGCCCAAAAGCCACATCCGGGCCCCTTGCCGACAGGACCTGTATTGAAGCGATAGTAGATCAAGTGCTTCAGGTCCTTGGTCATGCGGACTTGTCTCATCAACTAAGATGACATTTGAGCCAACAAAGAGATGACGAAGTCGTGAAAACTGACCTTGTACTTGTAGCGGTACATACCGGTGAGGGCACCGATATGAGCGAAGATATATTGCAGGGCATCGGCAAGTTGAAAAGCATCGACGTTGCCAAGCCGGAACTGGACATGTGCATCAACAACAAGCTTGGTGAGCCGCAGGATTTCACGACACAGATGGAAAGCATTTCCAAAACGAGACTTCTTGCGTTCTTTGGTTGTGAGCGTCTTGACGGGCTTCAGGTTCATGTTATAGTCGAGATGAAGGTAGTTCAGGTTCTATAACACTGACATTAAGAGGGGTTACGTTGCACGTTGAAAACTAATTACCTTGCGATGGATCAACAGATTGAGCATGTTGTAACCTTGTCTGCAAACTTGCAAACCAGCCTCAACCCAATCAAGCCTTGTCGTTTGGAAGAATTTCGTTGCCTTGAGTTGTCGGAAAAGGTTCTTCTTCGTCATAGCCCTCTCCGGACGACTCTTCAGTTCGTTTAAGACATAGCACTTGAGCAATTTTTGGTACGAGACGCGAACTTTGACGGGTTGATTGGGAGGGCAGTGCTCAAGGTACCAGTTCTTCACCAACGGGATGTCTTGTGCACGCCTCATCCGACCAGACCGGCGGTTGTACGGATCAGGAGCCCACCACAAAGCAATAGCATCCGCTGTGAGGTCATTCTCCAGGGGCTTCTCCTCCAAAAATGGAGGCATTTCTTCGGGAAGCTCAAAGTCGTCCTCATCAGCGCTGTCGGGGCCAAAAATTATGTCCTCGTGGGGGACAAGAGGAGCATTCTTGGGAGTTGCCCCTCGGAGGGAAATGGGGTTGATGAGGGGATCAAAGTAGAATGCGGGCAAGTCTGGGTCATCCGTCCGAATATAGACGTTTTTGGGCACATGGTAAGGGGACAGTTGAACTGACCGAGGCAACGAGTTATACAGATGAGGAAACGCAACTTTGTACTCGGTACGGATTTGATTCCGGATGATAACCTTGCCAATGTCGTTAAACTCGTTCCAATCTTCGTCGAACGCATCCATATCGCGGTAGAGCGGCTCGAATTTAGGCCCCCCGGGGATGGCTGTGTTGAGAGCCTTGGCTGTGAAGAAGGACTTCTTGTCAAACAAGTAACTCGCATTGTTATCCGGACGGTCCGATAGCAAAGTGCGACCAAGACGATAAAGGTTTGCCATGACGGGGAGAGTGAGTGACCAATAGTGGTATGAAGAACCATTGACGGCGGGGGTATCAACAAGTGGTTTTGGGTCATAAAACCAGTCGATGATTGCACCATCTTCGTCAAGATCCAGCTCCAGCTGAATTGCCTCCAAGGGCTCGACATCGAGAACGTTGTCACCATAGTCGAGGGGCGGTTCTTCATCGTCAAAAGGAGGGAAGCGCATACGCTTGAAATGTCTACGGTCGCGTTTTTCTCGACGCATAGCAAGCCATATGGTACTCCACTGCGCATGGTAAACGGGTTCGATAACGCGAGGAATTTCATTCACAAATGTGATGGCGCCGGTGATGTGATAGAGGACGGGAACTTCACGGACTTGCTCCCAAGGATACGGGATGTTCTCAAGAAGTTTCATGACAGCATGGGGCACATACTTGAGTGCACCAAGGTGGACGCGCTTGTCGTTGCGGAACTTCCTGTTACTCATATCTCCGTGGTCCTTGATAATTTTCCGGACGTGTTCGGGAGGGAGGTCCTACAACACGTGTTGGCGAAAGGACGGGCGATGACGGAAAAAAACCGCACACACCTGTTTGCCCATATCAACGTAGCCTCCTTTGCGTTTTTCACCATAGCGTTTCTTTTGCATCGAAACCCATTTTTGCGACTTTTGTGCGAGCATTTCTGGGGGTATGCGGGAGGAGGCTTGCGAACTGAAACCGGGTGGTGGAGGCATGCCTGGAGGTGGAGGCGGCATGCCCGGTGGTGGGGGAACAAACGCAACGCTCATCGTCGATGCTGAGGGCGACGGAGAAAGAGGCTCTGGCTGACTAAGTCCGTGCACCACTTTTAAGCTCCGATTCCGAAGGTAAGCAGGTGCCGAACCCCCGCCTGGTGGATCCGCAGAAAAACCTGCACTCAGACCGACTGCTACTCATTTTCTAGCCTTTTATTCGTTCCTTTTGCTCGTGCATCGGATCCGAGTTTAAGATTTACTGTAATGTTGGACAGCATGAGCGGCTCCAACTTGGCTGAAACGCGACCGCGTCTCACCACACCTCCGGAATCGATTTACCCAGTAAGCTTTTCTCAACTCACAAGCACATGCGTCCGGGTCATGCCTCTGAGAATTACAAGCACAACGTTGGATTAGCAGCAATCGGGAAGCCTGATCAATTAGGCAACTTGGGATGGTGTGCACACGCTCGATATCGATGATCCCGCAATCGCAAGATGGTCGCAATCTTGCGTGATTGAGGTCTGGGTATAAATAAGAGTGGAGTCCGGTTCGCCACAGTCGTGAATAAATACACCTCCCTCACCGGTCAGGCAATCTTACACCATACAACTGGCTTGGGCGGTTAGTGCACCCTCGATGTATCTCTCTCCTCCGGTATGAACACTCTGTTCCGACTCGTTAGGTTCTGATGACACTGTCGTTGTGGCCAGCACCGTTCCCGTGCTTAACGGTCGCTGTTCGCAAGGGAGCTTCCAGTGCGACAGCATGGCCGACAAGCTGTCCGAATCGTCAAGGTGAGCAGCCTCAAGCTGCGCATCAGAGGCGCTTTAGTCATGGAAACCCCAAGATCGTGATCGTGCACCTAATCCAGTGGTCCCTTGTTTTATTCTAGTCGCCTCTTGGCAAAATGAGGGTCCCGTGGGGGCAGTGGCGCAGGTGAGATGCCATTATTGTGCTCTTTCTCCGCTTATCGTGGAGCTAACTTGGCCTTTGGTTCAGTCTTCTGGCATCTGGCCGTCCCTGCTCCGCTGTTCCTGTTTGGCACATGAGTCGCTTTACGACCCCAGTGGTCACATAAAAGGAGCCCAACCCGTCACAAGGTATCACTCAGCCCCTAGCAAGAACGCCTGCCACAGTTGTCACTCTCCCTCTTGACCATGGGCGACGCAAACGCCACAGTTCGCATTTTTGATATCCGAAACTGCCAGAATGGTGCAGATAAACCCCAGCACGACCTCTCCAACATTATTGTTAAGAGTCTTAAAGCACCGTTTAACGCCAAGACGTTACCCACCCTACTTCTCTACAACGAGCGCGGCCTCAGACTTTATGATAAAATCACCACAGACGCGCCAGAGTACTACTTGTTTGGCGCTGAGGAGGAAATATTTCGCAGGCATGCTTCCGAAATTATGCGGATCATGCAAAGTCGTTCGCTGGGAAGCAGTGAAAGCATACCAGCCCAGGTCTTGCTGGAGCTCGGCGCAGGGTGAGTCACACCGGGTTTCCATCATATCTGGACCACTCTCCGCATTAGGAACAAAGTTTTGTCTGAGTGACATACATGTGTCCAACTCGTGATTTTACTGGGATCCAACCTTCTCTCTCAATGATTAGGCGTCGCTGATATATTTACCCTAGTGCCATTAGAAAAACCTCGCATTTACTGCATGCTCTCGCCGTTTTGGTGTCAGAAACTGCCATCACCTCTTCCGCGACATACTTTGCACTCGATCTCGAAGAACGAGAGATCCAACGGACTTTGATTCAGTTGGCCAATTCCGACGTAGGCTCCGCTATTGGGGAAAAGATCGAGGCAAAAGGATTGCTTGGCACCTATGAAAACGGCGTCGCTTTTGTGCTCCAAGGAGGCTTACAGGAGACAGTTGATAACGCACAAGATACCGACACGACGAAGCTAACACAACCGCAACTTCACCTTCTATTCATAGGTTCCTCTATCGGCAATTTTTCCCGCGGAGAGGATGCTCAGTTCCTTCGCTCCTTGCCATTGCGCGCCGGTTATGGAGATACCCTCCTGCTGGGTCTCGACCACGACAACGGCCGCGAGGATATCGAAATTGCTTACAACGATCCCCAAGGTCACACTAGAAACTTCATTATGAATGGACTTGAAGCAGCCGGGATTGCTCTCGGCGACTCAGAACTCTTTGATCTCAGTAACTGGGAGTATACCAATTCTTATGATGAAGGCAGTCGTAAGTGTGTTCGTAGTACGGCGAGTCGCTCCTTTTTCACGCTTCTCTAGGTGCCCATGAGGCATTCTACAAATGTCTACGCTCTCACCGCATCACCATCGCAGGCGCCAACGAAGAGGTCTATTTCTCGAAAGATGAGCTTCTCAAAATCGAGATGTCTCTTAAGGTAGAGAGTTGTCTACCGCCAGATCCTTCATACTCATCATCTCTAGTATTCGGAGAGAGACGCCTATACGTTGTTCACTGATGCTAACTTGCGACCTATCCAACGTTGGATGGATAGCACGTCACGCTACTCTGTGTGGCTGCTCGAGCGTCCACCATTCGCGTTTCCTTTGTTGTCGTCACCTACTGTGCCCACCAAGGAAATCATCGGTGAAAAGTTTGGTGTTCCGAGCATGCGGGATTGGCAAGACATATGGAATGCATGGGACTTTGTCACTCTCCGGATGATTCCATCGTCCATGCTTTTCGAGAAGCCTATTGACCTCCGTCACATCTGCTTATTTTATCTTGGTCACATTCCCGCGTTCTTGGATATTCATCTCTCCCGTCTGCTGCAAGAACCTCATACTCAGCCCGAGGAGTTCAAGGTCGGTTTTGCATCGCTTTGTGAAGTGACTCGTATTTATCCTTGCAACGTAGCTCATTTTTGAAGTAGGTTGTCTTACCTTGTGCTGTATGGGACTAATTATCCTATCCATGGGTAGAGAGGTATTGACCCTAATGTGGACGACCCAACCCAATGCCATGTTCGTATCCCTCTACGTTACATCCTAAAAGTTAACGGAATCTTGTTAGGCCCACTCGGAAGTCCCACAGAACCCCGAAGATTGGCCATCGCTCAGCAGCATTCTTTCCTTCGGGGGACGTGTACGAGAACGACTCACAAAGCTGTACAAGGATATATCCAACGGCAATATCCAATTGACGAGAAAGATTGCTCGAGTGCTCTTCATGACATACGAGCACGAGGCGCTACACATTGAGGTTTTTTATATATTTTCATTCGTATATGGATACTGTTTTGATTCGATGCCAGACTTTATTATATATGCTTGTCCAGCGAGCTGGAAGTGGAACAATCTCTCCTCCAGACTTCATTACACCCCCGTGGGAGTCACTACTCGCATCGTGGAATGTTGCTCCGAAGCCTTCATCCCCTACTGTCGTCATCGAAGCTACTACCGTTACTCTCGGCACTGACGACATCGAAGCCGATGATGCTGTTAAGGCACTAGATGTGGAAGGGCATGTCTTTGGCTGGGATAACGAGAGTCCATCTCGCCAGGTTTCCGTCGATGATTTCAGGATGTCTTGGAGGCCCATCACCAACGGTGAATTCTTAGAGATCTACAAGGGTACCGGGAAGGACAAGATCGAGTTTCCTGCCAGCTGGGTGATACACAAAGACGGGGAGATCAGAGTCCGTACGCTGTATGGTCCCGTGTCGATGACCATTGCTTGGGACTGGCCCGTTCTCACTTCCTACGACAATTTGTCGGTGTATGCAAGCGTCAAGGGTGGACGACTCCCTACCGAACCAGAACTTCGCCTGTTTCTGGATAAGTTCGCATGCGGCTACGAGGGCGGTGCGAATATCGGATTTAGGAACTGGCATCCTGTCCCGTAAGTGACTTCATATTCCTTTGAGCAGCTGGAACTATGTACTGACAAAACGCTGGCTCAGTGCTACGACCGGTGTAGAGAACAGGGGTGGCCGGGGACACAACGGCGGTGTGTGGGAATGGACCTCGACCGCATTCGATAAGTTTGCGGGCTTTGTTCCATCTAAGTTGTACCCTGGGTGAGCAAAATCCATTTGATGTGTGTTCAGTTAATAACTATCCACATAGGTACTCTGCTGATTTCTTTGATGATCATCACCAAGTCGTGGTACGTTGTCCTGAACCTTCCTTCCGATCTTCCTTTCGTTGAATATCTCTTCTTCGTAGCTTGGAGGATCTTATGCCACGATCCCTCGGGTTGCTGAGAGGCGCAGCGTGCGCAACTGGTACCAACACAACTACCCCTACCCTTGGGTCGGCGCCAGAATCGCGTACGATATGTAAGATGATTCCTTCATGTACTTGTATCCAGATAGTTGCCGATTATGTAAGATGTATATGCGTGCAGAATGAATACTACGGCGACTGTCTTTGTTAACGACTACCATCTCGAGTTCACTCCGCTGAGATTCAGAGCACACATACTCGCGCCGAGATGTGGCCAAGCATCCAATATTACTGTCCTTGCATGTCTGGTTCAAACTTACCAACTCCGCCACCACCAACCTTGGCTTCATCCTCCGCAAGCTTTCACCCATTGCACAACCTTTATTTTTGCGAAGAATGCGATGCCGTCCGATGTAATCGATGTGTTTCTGTTGAAGTCAGTGGCTATTACTGCCCAAACTGCTTATTCGAGGTCCCTAGTGCCAGTGTGAGGGCTGAAAAGAACCGGTGAGTCGCCTTTGACTAGTGTGGATGTCTAATTTCATCGTTCATAGATGTGCACGCAACTGTTTCTCTTGCCCCATATGTCGCTCCACCCTGTCTGTAGTAGCATCCGATCCTCCCGATGACGGCGATGGTCGACCTTCAGCTTCGCTCAGTAATGTCGGAGAAGCTCCATACTTTTTGTATTGTGGGCATTGTCGCTGGGACTCGGCCGAGGTCGACATCTCGTTTGAGAAACCGACTGGGTTGGCAGGTCAGGGGCATCGGTGCATCCCCCGCTCTCATCTTGCTGATATGATATGTTTAAGCGCAATTACAAAAGTTCGAAGACTCTGCCCCGGAATCCCTGGAGTTTGAACGTTTGAAAGAGCATTTCGAGCCTTTTCTGCGTACATCTTCTCTTTCATCTTCATCGCATTTGCCAGCAATATCGTCTCATCACCTGCACACATCCTCTGCCACAGCCGCTGCCTCTGCCGCGCTCGCGCGCGATATTCCAGGGGTTGGCAAGTATAACCCACTTGGCCGCAGTCGTGCAGGTCGAGATAGAACAGCAAACAAAGACGAGATGCCCGAGTATAAGAGCAGGGTGGAAACCGCAGTCTTCAATCAGCTCGGTGGCGGTGGAGACGACGCGGATGTCGAACTTTTCAGACACATGGAAACCATTGAAGAGGTAGCCAAGCTTGAACAACGATGGGGAAATAGCTGGATGACACCACCACGCTCAAGGTAACTTCAAAGAGTTTGGGCAAAGTAGTTACTCAACCAAGTTCAAGCGACCTACGACCGCATCGGATACCTCTACACTCCAAAGTCTCGAAACGATGTCCGGCGTGCAGACATATATTAATCAAGCCGGAACAAAAGGCACAGTCCGTGCGTTACAAGATCAAGCTTGTGGCGGCCAACTACTTGCCCGCTATTTCTGTTGGCTTTCCTCAAATGCAGGCCGCCAAACGAGTGGCGGGCAAGGTTCCAAGCTCCAACACAGATACCAAGAGTGGCGTTATGCACGCTGGAACAAGCAGTCCATTTCAGCTCGCGCTGACCAACCCATTATATGATCCGATTCAAGTGCGGCTATCTCCCCAACGAGTCGCGGACGGGCGTTCATACCAGGTGTCGCTACCAACCACGCCGTTTTCTGTTGCAGCCTTTGCAGAGGCATGGGAATACGACGATGACGAAGACATGTTTGGAGTAGAGGATGACGAACTTGGAATTGGAGATACCGGAAGAGGGATCAGAGACAAGGAGACACGCAGTCGTCTTAAAAATGTTGGCGTACTGGAAAGGAGGGCAAACGTAACCATCGTGGGAGGGGAGGTAAACCTCAAACCGAGCTTCAAGGGGAACGTGAAGGTTTGTACCTTGTTCTGTCCACGACTGTCACGGATTGATCTGCCACATAGTTCAACATGATGGTCTCATATACCTACCGATCCGATGACCCTCTGCCTTCCGAGGATGGCGCAGGTACACCATCTAGAATCCCAAAGGCCCCTGAGGTGAAAACATTTTCCTTCTACACTGTCGTCGACCTTGGACCCAGTGTGGTTTCGAAGGATGACAAACTAGACGCCGATGTACATACAGGTGGACTTTGAATATGGATCCCCGACTGAAACCATCCCAATTTGACGTGTGTGGTTGACAGGCTCGGATGAGTTTTCAGTTCAACCCTGTTTCTGATTGGTTGGTGCATCAGGAAAGCTATTCATTTCGGATGCTTTTGCCGGCCACCGCAGCAGTGAGTCACATTCGAGTCATTTACCCTGGATGACGCATCGCGTTTTCGTGACGCGTCGAGTCATATAACTATCGTGGTCGCATACCGGGGCATGGCACAATCAGTATTCATCACACCGACTCGTGCAAAATGGGACACGACACCTTGCCCCCATACACTCCCTCTACACCCTCGCCGTGCTATTCGTGTGGGCCCTTACCAGGAGAACAAACTGTCGAGTTCAATCGCCATGCCTCGTCGCGACGTCCTACTGGGGTGTATCGTAGAATAACAGGTCACCTTACCATTGTTCTTAGAGACCAGCATCCCGGCAATATCTACCCTACATACGGTCGGAGTGGCGTCATCAAGGGAGATGTGATACTCAGCAACATGACAGATGGTTTAACATCCGTGGTCCTCAAGGTGACTGTTGATCCGTATACCTTTGCAGTCGGGTTTCTCATCATCTTTCAGCTCGAGGGTCACTTTCTTCTTCATGCTTCGGGGGTTCCTGTTTCGACCACCTTTCTTTCCATGACCTGCGTATTGTGGAGTGCGTCTCATGCACAACGTTGTCCTCGAAGCATCCCGTTTGAGGTCATGATCCCGCGCACCTTTGATGATGGTGGTCAAGCGCGGGCCTTGCCGCCAACCTTCGAGAGTAGTGAACCTCATGCGACTTGTTCGTACTCGCTGACGGTCGAATTCCCACGTCCACGGCAGTTCCTATCCTTTTTGAAATGCAATGAAGCGTAAGTATTATGCTTATGTGACCTAGGATTCCTCTCGGCTTATAGGCCATCTTCAGTGTTAAGGTACCCCTCATGTACCGCCCGCAAAGTCGCCCGCATCTGCCTATACTTCCCAGTGATTTGTCGTTCATGTCCACCGTGAAATCCTCTCCCGAAGAATGGCATGAAGTTGTGTGCACCATACCAATGTCACAAGGTTCGGGGTTAGCACATGCCGAATGTCTCGTGAGTCTTGTTGGTGTGCAATAAAGTTGCACGAATGCTCAAAACCCCTTTAGTTATTCATCCCCTCTGTGCAGATCTATGCACTCTCAGATATAATCCCGTTCCATCTACAGATTCGTGGTAGTCCCGCGTCACTTATCACGTTCCTTGAGCAAGGCTATGACTGTCATCAGGGTGCTACGGGCCAACGGAATGGGGGAATAATCATCAGAGTATATCTGTTCCGACAATCCAGCGTCAGAATACACGGACAATATGCCACGGCGCGCCGCAACATTGGTGAGGGGGAAATAGAGCCTTCACAATCCATACTACCTTCAGGACATCACACATTTTTACGGCATCCTCATGGGGAAGGCTTGGAGTCTCTCGATTGGGACGGGGTACTTAGATGTGGCGAGGATGTCACTGCTCCCAGTTTCTCCACCAACCAAATTTCCGTCAAGGTATGACCATCCACTTGAGTTCAAATGTGCCATGCTCTTACTCGATACAGGACTTTATCGTTCTGTCGATCACTCCTCGACAACCACTCAAGTCACCACTGCTCGGTGTAACACATTCCTGCCCAATACGACTCGTGACAGATCCTTGGTCGAGTGATACGGTAACGTAACACTTGAGTGGGCATAGGATGATCGATCTAGTGGCACATCTTTCCCTCGATCCAAACTACTGTGAGCCTGGTGAACTTGGCTCCTGCTTTGTGATACTGACTCGTCCAGTCTACTATCTCTCATGCATTATATCGCCCGGTATCCATTGATGGACCCCTCAATGAGCTTCTCACCGAAGTGATAACTCCAACTGCTCGCGGACCCTGAAATGAAGTATCAATATAGCTCCCATTCATGCAGATGCGAGACTCTCCCTCGGATGCCTAGTCAAAAGGGGATCCTGGGGGATTCGGATCATGAGCGCAATTAGGAATAACTTACTCATGGGTGGGATGGTCGTGCCCACACCCATATGCATACTCGCCTCAGGCTGAACCATGCTTAGCTTGCCATCGATCATATCAGCCATAGACTACTCATAGTGCCAACTCCATGCTGTTACGTACTTGATCAAAATATCTGTGTTTATCGATCCAAGCAGAGTCTTGCACAGCATGGTAACACAGGTGCCATCAACAATGCGTTGCGGACACTGCCGCAGGCAGCGCCCAGTTCCGGTCCACCGCAACTTTGTTCATCAAACGTTGGAGTACCGTAGGCTGTTCCTCATTTATACCCGGAGCCTCGCCATGAGACATCTCCCGCTCGAGCCCACTAATTTCTTTCCTTGTCCTGTTCCACTATGGAAATATTCACCGATATAGAACTTCCAGACTATTCACCCTCTATCCCACCTGATTACTCTTCAACGCCGTTACCCGGAGAGCAATGCATCCAGAGGACACCAAGGGATACAACTCACTTGCGCGAAAACTATGCCTTCACATACGAACAACACGGGATGTCTCTCACGTTGCGAGGCTGTCGGGAGGAGGATGGCATACCTACTTTTGGGCTATGCAGCACTGTGTATGGCGAGTTCGCACCAGCAGATAGGAAAAAAATTGTGTCCGTAATAGTCAAGGTTCGTGTTATGTCCCCTCTTTTGCTAATCATCTTTCCTGATCTCGGACGCAGTTAGAGGCACAAATTCGGGTGAAAACAAGATCGGGAGTATTATTGCATACCCTTTTCTCCAAAGAACGCATGCTATGGCGGAGAAGCGACTCGACCAGTGACGTGTGTCCCAGCCTGTTACCTGTCTCGTTATCTTTCCCTTCTGCGTACCGGGACAAAGACCATGGTCGTTCGCGCCGTCTTCCACCTTCTATGTCTATCAGGAACCCCTGCCGAGTGGCCATTGTGCACTCGCTAAACGTTATAGTCCGGAAAACCACAATTTTCTCCCGAACTAGGTCAGTGAAACATATATTTCAGAGTGCTTCGAGCTCATCCGAAATATGTAGGGATGTTCGACTGTCTGCGCATTTACGCTATAGCCCCCGGATTCGTCCACCCAGGCCGTCACCTCCGTGTTTCTCTTCCATGAAAATCTGCCCAGAAGAATGGCAAGAAGAGATTTGGGGAATGACTAAAGCGCCCTCGAGTGAAGGTGAAGAGTTACTTATGGCACAATGCCATGTGAGTCAGGCAGTGCAAGATCCCATCGCATGTAGTTAACCTCTTCCCGCAAGCTCTTCATGCCTTCAGTTCGAATATTCTCGTCGTCCGAGACTGTCCCGTTCCACATATCATTCTGCGCTTCAGCGTCATTTCTGCGCAGCGTCGCTGGACATGTGTCAAATAGCGATATTTGCCTCGAGAAACCCATTCATGTATTCCTTCTCCGACGGACGACCGTGTCGATTGGACATTGGGAAGATATTCAAGAGGACGTCCTCGGTATAGGCAAGGTTTTTCCCAATCCCATGACGGCTATCGAGCCTATCTCAGACAACACGGCGACCCTGAGCTGGGATGGTGAAATCCATTGCGAGCGGCCGATCGAATACTCTGGTTTTACTACGTCCGTGGTTGAAGTCAAGGTGAGTCTCGTCTACGTATTTCGAAACCTTGGCAGTTTAACATTATGGGTACCAGGATTTCTTAGTGCTTTCATTGCTCGCCCCCCCTGGTCCACTGCAAACCATTCCTCCGCAACTTTATCAGGCGTTTCCCATTCGTCTGGTCACACACCCTTGGATCGACAGATCCTGAATATCAATATCGTACTTCCGCACCATTTATTTAAGGAATTAATTTAAGCTATGGATGTTTTCGTTCGGCGTTCTATGTTTATGCAGTAACAAGTGTATACTTCTTAATAATAAATAATTGGAAAGGCGAGTTGTTTGAGTACTACGACTCACTGCGCACTGTGTACTGCGCCAAGACCTCAGTATCGATGAGTCGCTCAAAAAAAGGTTCAGAGTCGGAATTCGATGTTATCTGGAGAACACTCGTTACCGGGACTGCGCAGTACAGGTGTCGGATGGATAGCGACCGGAGTGGGGCTGATGGCAACTACCGGCAAAGTCTGGTGGTAAAAACGCCGCGAAACCATCATAATCTTCAATGGCTATCTCAGAGAAGGTCTACTCCCTTGTCCACTCGGGCAAGACGCTGACTGCTGCGTTTGCTACTGCGACCAGACCAGATGATGATCCGAACGATGTGTCCCCCGGTCATCTAGCCAAGACTCTTTATGACGAGCATCCCAAGAAACAACACAACCTTCCTGGCAGTGGCCATCTAGAGACGTTCAAGGGTCTTTTCCAGCACACAGTGAATAAGGATGTAGAGCACATCCAAGAGATCGACCCGACCCAAGAGGACCTCGACCTGGCTGCTCAGTGCGGCGATTTCGGTTCGCGACCCAGTGATCTGTTTCTCAAGGTCAGTGCGATATCGCACTGTTTGTCATGGCAGTTCTATATGTGTAGCTTTTCAGATATACGTGGACGTCCTGGCTACACTCGACAACAACCCCTGGGCTGGTGTCATATCTCCACCTCTCTTGGGCTCCAGAGGAGTTGTGAACTTGTCTATAATATCCCTGTAGGATCTTCTAAGGCGATGCTTGACACGAAGACTAAGGTGTTTTCAGGATACCGGACATCATGCAACACTATTATGATTGTATCGTCAACGCGGAGCACGAAGTCTTTCTCGCTACAAACTATTGGGAAGCATCCAAAGCGTCCAAATTTGTCTGCGACGCTTTCAAAGAGCTGTCGAGACGTGCGGAGAAACGGGGAAAGAATGTCGTTGTAAAGATGATCTACGACCGCGCGAATTTGAAGATGCTCACAGAGAGTCACGTTCTTGTCGAAGAAGAAGAATGGTTGAGTGATGAAGTCAAACTGCCGAAGAGGAGTGAGATGCCATGGCTCGATTTCGAGCTGGTGAATTTCCACCGGTGAGTGACATCTTATATCAGACGTTTCGACCCTATAACTGACACATTCGCCCCCAGACCCTTGCTAGGAACCTTCCATTGCAAATTCATGATTGTTGACCGGAAGGTGGCGCTGGTGAACTCGAATAATATTCAAGATCGTGCAAACATGGAGATGATGGTACACCTCGAAGGTCCCATCGTGGATGGTTTATACGACATGGCCCTCATTAGCTGGTTTAGGGCGATGCACCCGAGACTGCCTTTGTTGACCCGACCATTTGAAAAACCTGAGGGTGGCTACAAGTTTGGAATGGACAATGAATATGCATCGATACATCTTCTTGATGGAAGGAAAGGCGCAGAGCTTTACCACAAGCTGACGAATGAAGAAATCCCCCCTGAAGCAACATCGGATGGCAAAATTTTCATCTCGGGGAGATATCAGACGATTACCGAACATCTAAGTTGGTCCCTGTTTACATTCCCACGGCTTCGAGAGTTGATGGCCTTAATTATAGACGCAGATAATCAACCGGACACGCATGGGACCGTCGAATACGAATCGCCCGAATTACCTGATGGTGAATATTTACCTCACGTCTTCCATGCACCACACGAGGAATGTCCCATGGTTCTCTTGAATCGTGCGCCGTACGGAAAATTAGGCAATCCGGATAGTGCAATCCTCAATGCTCAGGATGTTGCCTGGCTTGCGGGTCTGAAGTACGCAAAGAAGAATGTATTCATACAGTCACCAACCTTTAACGCCGCACCCGTGGTAGAAGGTGTCTTGAATGCTGTGCGTCGTGGGATCGAGTGCACGCTATACATAGATGTTGGATACAATGATGGAGGGGAAGTACTACCTGGACAAGGTGGGATCAACGAGGAAGTCTCCAAACGAATGTTTGGACAGCTGAACGAGGAGGAGAAGGATAGACTCAGATTCTATTGGTATACTGGTAAGCTTCACTACCGTCAGATGGTAGCATTGGTGTCAGGCTGTAATGATTTCTCCACAGGAAAAGATCAGATCAAGCCGATCAACGCATCTGCACAGAAACGAAATTGCCATGTGTGTACTCCATTGATATTGTACTGTGCTGTTTGACTGGAACTTGCGTTCAAGATCAAACTGATGATCATCGACGATGCTGTGGGCATCGCGGGGAATGGAAACCAGGGTGGGTTTCATCGGTGGCGCACGACTGTATTGAACATTATCTAACATAGCGCCCACCAGATACGCAGTCTTGGTACCACAGCCAGGAAGTGAACGTAATGATTGATAATGCGGCTGTCTGTAAAGACTGGCGGGATACCATCCGGAGAGTGCAGAACACGCACCTTCATGAGCTGCAGAAGGACGGGATATACCTCGACCAAGCTGGAAATCCGCTGACGGACTCGACTGGAGTCGGGAGTGGGCTGAAAGGAATCATTAAAGGCGTGCAAGGATCTATTGCTCGGGCGCGTGGCAAGGGCGGGTTTTAGCCGGTCGAGCATATGCATGATCAACCACCGGATCTAATACATAGTGACTACATGGCGTTGATTAGCATCCATACGGCAACATGAATGTGTCTCCGTCCACCATGGCGGATGAGAAAACTCAGGGTGGTCGTTCCAAAACAAAAACGCACAGTGAAACATGCACTAACTTTAACCGGCCAACAGCTCTACTATCAGGTTTTAGCGTCATGGCGCCAGGAATGGGACACGGCGACGTCTCGTTGTCTGACGTGCGCATACGGTAACAGGCGGCGAGCGGAGTGGGAAGCCAGTTTTAAGTATAGCTTGACCCATATGGTGGAAGAACACTACTAATCACACGTCGTCTCCCGGGGCTGACGCTTCGCAACTTGTCAGCGCACTCCCATGCCCGCTGCAAGCCTCCCCGAGTACGATGCTCTTCCATCGCAGCTCCTTTCACCATCGTACACCGCCATACCGCGAGCACACGAGTCCCGGCTGGCGCTCAACCCTCGCCTACGGCCCAACAGACCATCTCGCTCGTTCGTCAAACAGACGAAAGGCGGTAATGTGAGTCTGAGATTAGTTGACCAGGATGTTCGGGTAGTGCTTCCCGTTTACGGTCTTGGTGCCTCCGTGCAAGGCGCGGTGGAAATCAGCAAGACTGAGGGTATCACCAGTGTTGAAGTACAGGTGAATATCGTTCCTTGGGTAGTGGTGGGATGTTGACGAGCTCGCCTTCAGATTGAGGGTATCCTGAAGCTGGTAGAAATAGCAGAAGGCGGAACCTCTACCCACAGGTTATTCTCGAATAAAAGTATGCTCTGGGTCAAGGACAGGATTCAAGATGCACTGTGTCCAAGTTCGCTACGATTCAGCTTATTACTTCCCGCGACATATTCCGATAGAGACAAGACGTATGTAGGTGTCCCAAGATGGCTTCAACTTGACACGATCCTTTACATGTCGCACTAGTTTCTGCCACCGAGCTTTGAAGCCCATCTTTCAGGGCTCCCGGGATTTCGGGCACATGTCAGCTACTGTATGAGCGCAGTCGTTGTCAAGCCTAATGATGTTCCCAATATGGTCAAATCCACAATTTTCCGTAAAGATGATTGGTATGCGGCGCATGTCGCGTGTGCACTTGCAAGTTATTCATCCTTCTGTACAGGACTGTCTCTACACCGTTCTTGTATCTCCCTCGTACTCGTCCATCCGTGCCAATACCTGGTCCACTCGTGGCGACCGCATCGACCAGTGGCTTTGCGGATACGCCCCAATGGGAGCTGTTTTCTTCGATCGCTGCGGCCAATCGACGAGGGATACGAGATCTGGAGGCCAAGGTTCGTTTATCAGTACATCTCTTCTACGCAGTCACAACACTGCTGTGTTAGATGTATATCCCCACAACACGGATATTTTGCATTCGCCAGCCCATTCCGTTCCATCTGTCGTTCCATTCCAACACCGATTCCTTGCTCGCCTTTTTGCCATTCGCGCCTGTGAGTGGCCTAATCGCTCCAAAGCGACAGGTCACGCGGATTCAACTCATGCGACAGACAACGGTGGACGTTCGGTGAGCTATGGCCAATGGAATGACAACATGATTCGCCATTCTGATCACGGTTGTAGCAATGCTATCATTCTTGGCTCCAAACCAGATATCTGGCGAGTAGATTGTATTGGTGAGGGTGCATTCAGAAACGCTGTATGTATTGAACCAGCGACTGTTTGGTACACTGTTCTGATACTACATGAAGGGAATCGGAACTGACTGGGCGGCGTTTTCTGGCGATATTTTCATAAGCGACGAGGTCACGGTCGGGGGGTTCAGAGCTAGTGGGCTCACCGTGCGGGTATGCTCATCCGGGTTGTATGCAATCGCGGTCTATTGAAACCAAATCACAGGACTATCTGGTGCTAACTATGACGCCTCCTGACCTTTTTAAATCGCCGTTCAAGGAGCTCAGAGTGGTTGTGCCCATCCGACTAGCTACTGATCGTTGGAACGACGATAGTACAGGATTTGGAGCATATGGCCCGTCATCCATATCCTCGTCTGAGGAACTTGCTGCAGCGCCGGAGCTTCTGTACTAGACCTTGCGTTACGCCGACTTTGCGGAGGAATGGATTCTCAGTTTGTAATACTCATTGCAGCGAGATGGCCGGACATTGGATTCACGGACTTGCATTACATGCCATTCGCGTAATTATGCTCTACTTGATGTCTGTGATTGACGCCACCCAATAGTGACGTCATATCACGTAGGTCTGCAGTATATATTTCTCTGTCAGCCACCGAGGTCGACATTGAACGTTTGAACAGGTCATCATGCCTTCAGTAGAGACCCGCGATGTCGAGGCGCCCGCTGAGACAGAACAGCAGCGTGTCCAAGATGATCCAAACGTCACCGTTGTGGAAATGCCGGCACCCCGTCCGAATTTCAAGGAGAAAGTATACGGTCAGTTTCCTTCGTATCGCATTCATGTCAGGTTCTTTAACGGCTCTGAATACAATAGGTTATGCTAGGGTAAGATTGCTTTGAATACGCTGGTCTTCGTGTTTGCTGATGCTGTCAAGTTGATCCATGGCAAAGTAAGTTGCGCCGCTGCTGTGTTGTCGAGGATGGATCTGATGGTCGACGCCGATGATCAGGTGCTTGGTCAGCCCGACGTCAAGGAGAAGGGAGAACAAGTACTTCGCGGGGAACAAGGCATTCCCCTGCGCCGAGGGTTCCAATCTAACAAGTAGGGGTGAACCAGGTTGTTGTCTTGATTCCACTGTATCATCGTCTTTCCGAGTCCACTGTTTGTAGCGTCGACTGTATTCTTGAAGGTTGAGTTTGAGCGCTTGTCTGTGACGTGATCCGAGATCCACCCGGGCTGTAAAGCTTAAACTTTAAATTTAGATCGTTCTCCGTTTGCCGCTAATTTCTTGCACACTAGACGCCCCGTTCAACCAGCCTCCACAAAGTCCAACACTCGTTCGCAACTGAAAGCGCCCTCTCATGGGGTCATGCATTTAAGCGATATGACTTACCGAAGGCACTTCCAAATGGAGAGTAGAACAGCCCCCTTTGCTCCCCGAGGAAGCACCAAGCACAACCGTCCCAAATGGGGGTGTACAAAGCGGACATTCATATGACGTAAATTTTGGAAAAGCACCTGATACAAAACCAAAAGACCCACGTCCTCAATGTCGGTCAGAGCCAAGATGTTGTCCGTGGAAAGCCCTTTGGTGCTTTTCAACGAACAGACGGCAGGACAGGTACAACGGCCTCCCGCGAGGGCCGTCAACCCGGTCGTGCCTAGCTGCGAATATGCGCTCGCGGTGAGTCACCATTCGGCTGTTTTGCAAAGCTGTTCTGGACGTCGAACTAGGAAACGAACATTGTACACATCAGCGAGGATGGGGTGAAGGGGGCTGCTGAATATGTACGTGTCTATCCTTGTACGGTGACGTGTGCTGAGGGCGGAACGCACACCGCAAGATTTCACTCAGGATGCTCATGGAGTCGTACACACCACGGACATGGCGGAACCAACCTCTGCACATCTGTCCACCGGAGCCATACTCGGCCACGGACCCGCTCACAAAAGAGTGTCTGAACTGGATGTTCCTCATCTCGTCGCTCAATTTTAGCTTTTGGTCGGATAGGGAAGGGAGTGCTGCACGGTACGGGGTGGAATGGCGGAAGGGCTGGGACACGGAGGCGCGTGCAGTCCACACGGGGTACTGGAGTCTTGTCGCTGCTCTGAACCGAGGTGGGTCACAGACAGGGTGTGGACACGCGAGGCTCATTCGGTCGTGCAGCTCTGGAAGAAGGTATTCCGATTACCGACCCGGCGTTTTACGCGTGCGAGGTGCACTGTCCGGACACGCTAATCAGACACGTCTTCCGTGCTGCCGCGGGGTCGGAAGAGGAAGTGCCGTTACTGAAGGAACGGATTGGGATCATGAGGCAAGTCGGCACGATCCTCTGCAGAGTACGTCATCATCGGGCCCGTGATCGATCGTCGCCGAGTGACAGTGACGCAGGGCTTTGGCGGATCCTACGCGGGCTTCTTGCGCGTCTTCCAGAGATCCCGGCGCGGCCGGGGAACCGCACTGGACCTCGTCCAGACCGTCGCCGACACCTTCCCGTCGTTCAGAGACGAGCGGCCCCTCGGCGGCCATCGGCCCACCTGCGTCTTCTTCTGGAAGCGCGCCCAGATCCTCGTCGCCGAGACCTGGGCCGCCTTCTTTCCCCCCGACCCCTCCGCCCCGCACCCCCTCTTCCCGCACGGTCCCTGCATACACTCCCTCACCATGTTCGCCGACTACCGCGTGCCCCAGATCCTCCACCACCTTGGCATCCTCGTCTACCCCCCGTCACTCCAGGAAAAGCTCAAGAACGGCGACGACATCCCCCCCGGATCCGACATCGAGGTCAGTATCAGAGCAGCAAGCATCCTCAGTGTCGAGCGGATCAGGGACGAGATTCTGAGGCTGAGGGGCGATGTCCGGAAGGAGCCATGGGTGCAAGTCAGTAGCGTCTTGATTGATTTTTATCTCTGGGACCTGGCCAAGAGAATCGAGACTGGTAAGGATAGAGTAGACGGGATTAAGAGCGTGCAGATCCTCCCTGCCCATAGGACAAGGAGCATATGGTACTAGACACAACGTGGTAGAGAGCATACCCTACAATTAGTGAACACGCGGGCTGGAGTATCACGAACCGAGTCGGTGTCCTTCAGAGCTCCTCCTCTGTCTTCCGTTTCCTCGACCCAACCACCAGATTCGCAAAATTCCTCCTTTCCGGGGCCACCCACTCCATCCCAACTCCCTCAAAAATATCCTCTTCCTTCTCACTCGCGACCAATTCCCAATGTCCACCGTGCTGCCCGATACTCCTTTGTTTGTCGATGCCATCAACGGAAGCCGTCGTGGCCATGCCTTGCCATCTCCACAACCCATATTCATTGAGGCGAAGATCGAGTCGGGACGCAGTCTTTCGAATGGCAATATTGAATTGGATGTCGCCTGTCAGCGCTATCAAAGATGCTCCGGCACACTGGCGTGGGACGTAACTAATGTCACGGTCAAGTCACTGGCCGCGCACAAACCGTTGGTAGATCAAACTTACTATATCTCGGCGCTGAAAAATTGGCCTTCACGCTTTTGCACACCTTGAATTCTCTCTGTCCTTGCCTCCCATCCATTTCCTTCCTTCTCGGTCTCAGTTCGTTTGGGAACTCTGATGATCCCATCCCACTTCTGAGCACCAGCAGCGATGGTAGTGGCAAGAAGTCCTCGGCATTCGAGTGGCGAGATAATCTCTGTGGAAAACGTGGCCGTGTCTGGTAGGCCTTTGGACTTGACCATGGTCTCGGGGTGACTTGCAAAGGGAGAGGGTATCGAGTCGTATTTGGATCTTTGTTTTATAGTAGAGTCAATGCTTGGAGAACCTTCAGGTGGAAAGATACCAGTAGTTTGAGGATGCAGGACGACGAGCACAATGTGCTGAGCACTGGCTGTACCACGGCGGCTGAAAGAATGGTAAAAGTTGCTCCCAAGCACAAGAATGTGAGACTCACAAGTCACCGCTCAGCAAAACAGTATATTTGGATGAAATATTCTGTGTCACAAAGTCCTGTTGCGAGTGCAGATTGAGGACCAACGGGGAAAGCGAGTGTCATCTGATACATACACGGACGGTTGATGCTTGTTCATGACTCAAACGGCGATCGAGACCAATCATGTATTGTGCGTTAATTTGCTGAGGACGGCTTAGCATCTGACGGAAGTTGGGCTCTCTGAGATCCTCAAAGGATCTACAACCTGCGTCGTACAGCGCGTTGGCCCTCGACGATCTGTGTACAAAGAAATGAAGTACGAGGGTGGACGGCAATATATCTCCCCTACCCTATACCACTGATACCTGACAATGAAGACACCACCTGTTCTCTGCGTAGTTCGTCAAGGGTCTTTGGAGGTTTGGATCTTGTGTGCTCCGTCAGAGACGGATTTGCATTTTTAGTTTTCCTTGACCTGGATGGCGTGGGTGGCTCCTTTCGCCCGTAGGGAAGTTATGGAATGAAACGAGAGATGAATCACCCACGGACATAGGGAGTTCCAGAGAAGTGAGCATCTATGCGCTTCGCGATGCGTACACCTATTCCGTCGAGCTGGTGGGGCTCATGAGACCAGGGTAAATCACGCGAACAAAGATGAACTTGCATGCCTGATTTGCTCGACCGACCGAACTTGCTCAGGTAGCTGACCAATGGCACTGATCGCTTTCGAGTAAGCCCGCACCTTGTAAGAATTCGAGGACGTGGAGGCCTTTTCCTCTTCCATGTCTAAGATGCTCGTTAGCATTCTCGCCGCGTTTGACGACGGGACCTACAGCGCGACAATACTTGGATCAACTCCTCGTTTGGCCCTGGGGAGGTCGAATGGTGTCTCAGGCACGCTCGTGCGAGAGGAATATACGAGGTCGCTTTATTCTTGAGGAGCGTCGACAGCATGGAAAATTAACTCGAGCTCGTCGACGGCGACGTTGAGCACGCGAAGGAAAGTGTGTCAAGACGGCGTGTTTGATTATATAACACGCGTCTTTCACTTCTACAGACACCGTTCGCTTGACCCGCTGCCGAGGCTGCTCTGAACGATGGCCGACACACCACCCCAAGCATCATCATCGTACCCGACGACGAACATGACCAGTCTCACCGACGCCCAACTCAGGCAGACAATCACCCAGTTGTCCAACGCCGCAACAAACCAGTTCCAGCCGTACGTCGCAATGGGTACGCAGGCTGCTCCATCCAAGGGTCAGTTCACCTTCACATGTCATGTCTGTCCTGGTGGGTCCTGACACTCCCTCAGCCTACCTCAAAAATGTTCACACATGGTCGACGACGACGACAACGCCCAAGACCGGGACGCGTTCCCGCCCTCGCGCCGCCAAGGCCACGCCCGTGGCCCCCGCACCAACAGCCTACATCCCCGCGGCGTACCAGCCACCACTCCCACCAGCAGTGCCCGTAGCACCCGCCCCGCCCCCACCCCCACCTAACCCACCCCTGCACCCCCTCCCGGTAACCACCCAAGCGCTGCATTCTACCTACCCTTCCCGTCTCCGCACAGGTACATCTCTCCTAATGCAACCTATCTTGAATGCTTCTTCTACCACTGCACGCACATCCACTCGTCGCGGAGGCATGGTCAACTACGCCGAGCCAGGATCAGGGGATGAGTTCCCCGATGCTGGTGCCATCGACTCGGACGACTCCGACTTCGTCGCAAGTGGAGGGACTCGGACAGCCTTGCGACAGTCCAGATCACGCATGGGCAGTGGAATGTCAGTCTTCCATTCTGGGAGCGGGCTATCGACACCTCAGCCTCAACCAATGCAACTTCAATCACAGCAGCTGCTGAAACCATTACAAACAGAAAAGGCGGAGCTAGAACAGAGCTATTTGGGTATGATCCCCCCATCCCGGTTTATTAAACTCAAGCCTGTTGGCCCCACTGCACATGAATATCCGTGAGTCTTCTCTCCCCAATGGAAACTATGATGTGCCGTCGTCCATTTCTGTGGCACATTGATTATCGATTTTAATATGACGGAATGTACAGACTTGCAGACGCTCTCGAAACCCATTCACTGAAACGCACATCCCTCGTGCCCATCCGTGTGGAATTCGAGACCGATACGCATAGGATTCGAGACTGTTTCGTCTGGAACCTGTACGAATCACTTATCAAACCGGAAACATTCGCAAGGATTTTTTGCATGGACCTTGACTTGCCGATCGTTCCTTGGGCCGAGACCGTCGCTAATCAAATTAGAGCACAGCTCGAGGAGCACGAGGGCGTTGCTTCATTGGATCTAGGCGTGGACGATTATAACCACAGGCATGCAGATAGAGATGGTGAAAGCGTGGAGGAGATCCCCGAGTGCAGAGTCATACTCAGTGTGAGTCGTGATGCCTTGCATTGTCCTCTGTTCCATCTTCCCACTGCGTTTGACTGTGATCGAATGTGCGCACACTGTAAGGATGACTGACTAAGCCCCGCTGGTGCATCACACACATAGATTGACGTACAGATAGCTACCTACCACCTGCTCGACCACATTGAGTGGGATCTTCGCTCGCCCCTAACACCGGAGGCATTTTCTCAACAGCTCTGCGCTGAGCTCGGGCTATCTGGGGAAGCGGTTCCACTCATTGCACATGCAATACACGAAGAGCTCATGAAACACAAAAAAGATGCGATCGAATGGGGTGTCGTAGCTGGAGAACGGGAACCGGCATCCTCCACGACGGAAGGGCCTGCAGCGGGGGCAGGCAGTTCTGTGGGTGGGGGTGCTATGGTGATGAAAGACAAGACGGGACTTGGGCTTGGAGGATGGGGACGAACTCCGAAGGATGGGAGGGGACCGAAAACCCTGAAGAGTGTGTGGAGGGAATGGTCGGAGGCCGAGGAGTTCAGGACACGATTTGAGGTGCTGAGCGCAGAGGAGGTGGAGAGGAGGGAGATAGAGAAGGAAAGGGCTAGCAGGTGGGTTATCGCTCTTTACGAAGCATGTGTGGGTCTGCTGAGCATTTTTGCGCAGACGTTTGCGCAGGGAGACATCAAAATTCCAGACGACACGGACAAGGCGACGGTGAATGTCCGAGGCCACAAGCGCTATCAGCACTTGTGTTAGTTCCGAGTTCTGTGTACCTTGGTATCCGCTCGGGCTATGTTATTTCGGTATTTGTTGTAACGTGGACCGAATGAGCGAGTATGCCGCCCATGATTCTGTGGGTTGCTGCGCAGATGATGGTGCACACTGGCAGAAAGCAGAAGCCGTAAAGGCCCAAACATTCATTTCCGAGCTCTAAACGGATGAGATCAGGGCTCGACTGGGAGATAAGCTGGGAGGGAGACAAACGGTCGAGCGCTGGGCCGAGTGCACGCAGTCGCGAGTGCAACGTTGGGTGCGCGCGTGAGGAAGATTGATCATCGGGTGGACATGCGAATGGGACTTGCACTCATTCCAAGCGACGAGCTGCGTCGTTCGCACCTATAAATACCCCGGAGACGATTCCCCACATTCACCACCAGAACGAGGGAGTGCGTTCTTTGTTGGCGTGTCTCGGGTGGAGCCGAGCTCCGCGGATTTCGCTGCAGTGTTGTTCCGACATTCGCCGTGGGCCGTCGCCTCGCTTGGCCGGATCTTTGTGGCGCTGCACGGGCGGGGTGGCCCTGCCGAGCGTGGCAGCTTGCGAGGACACCGCGATGGGCGCTGGCAACGAGGCAGATTGAACGGGGATCGCGGCGGACAAGCATCGCTCTGCCGTGAAACGCCGACTGATGCATCTGTCCTATCAACCGTATCAGATCGCTCTATCAGTCCGCTGCGAATCCGCTGCACATGATCACTTGTCACGTCCCATAACGGGGTCAGAATGGACATCGGCAGATCAGCACGGCGAGGTGCGCTTGCGTCATGTTGGCGCCATGACTGATTGTCGCAGGCGACAGTTGTCACCATGGGGTAATCAAGATAAGCCAGTACGGTAATGCGGGGTACGACGAGGGATTATATAATACCGCAATTTTATTTTATTTTATTCTGCAACCCGCTAATTCCCAATCTCGGACCGATACGGGCACGGAGCCGTGCACCATGCAGAAGAAAAGACAAGCGACAGCACGCCTCTCCCCTCGAAACCACCGCCATCGCCGTCCCCAGCAGCGAGCACGCCCCCTCCCCACACAGCCCGCCCCCGTTGCGGTGCCCGAGCGTCTCCTTTTCCGTGTTCCCCACGTTCGTATCCTCACCCCGCCTCATCCACGTTTTAGACGTCTCCGAGGGTCTCGTCGAACCACCGCACAGCTTCGCCATCCCTTTTACGACATCCTTGTCGCCGCAACGTGTCCACGAGTATTTCCCTTTCCTTTCCCTCCCATCATCCCGAACTTCTCCTCAATTAACAGACTCCGGCCTTACCCCGGACTTTATCCCTTCGCAACCCTCCCAGCTTCTTCACAACTCCCCCCCCTCTATAGATTCCTATCTCATACTCTCAAGCACGCCGTAATATCACACACTTCGATTCTCTGTCCGCAACAGGTCGAATGCTTCCCCTCGCCTTTGATAAATCTCCATCACTCCCCCTCTAGAACATATCGCACCTTCACCCATCACCGTGTGTCCCCCCTCCTCTCCTCAGGGTCCCCCGCGAATGTGTACTTATATCTCTCCTCTTCAGTCCTCGATCCCCTTCTCTGCTCCCTTCCCAGCTCTCATCGCCATGCACCCCGCTCCACTTCCCCCATCCCAGGACAAGGCCACCCCACGTCCCTACAAGTGTCCCTATCCCCTCTGCGGTCGCGCTTTCAGCAGACTCGAACACCAAGTATGTGTCTTCATCTGCCCCTCACTGCGCTCTGATCTCCGATCACTCTTCCTCAGACTCGTCACATTCGTACCCATACAGGCGAAAAACCTTTTGTCTGCACCTATCCCTCCTGCGAGAAGCGTTTCTCTCGCTCAGACGAACTCACACGACATTCCCGAATACATAACAACGACCACAGCACCGCCATTGTCGCCACCCATGCCGCGAAAGGCAAACTCAAGACCAAATCCGAGGGCACCATCCCCGATGACCTCGAACCTCCCATCAGTCTCCATTCCTTCGCTCGAACCGAGGCTTGTATCCAAGAACCCTCCACCATCAGAGTGAAGAAGAAAGCGAGAAGCCGAGCGAACAGCGATGATGAGGTACGCGCCCCTCGTCTTTTCTTCTTGCGCGACCCTCGGCTCCCAGGCTCCCCATGGTCGGCTCCCCACATCTTACATAAGTTGACTAATCGCTACCCAACAGGGGGATTCCTATGCCCGACCCACCTCTCTCGGCTCATATGAGGTATCCCACCACCCTCGGCGATCACAAACACAATTGCCCATTGCAAATCCTTCCGCATTTTCCACATTGTCTAGCGTCGCAATGGATGAACTTTATGCCCTTGAGCGCGAAGAAGCCCTAAGACGTGCCGAATATGAAGCTCGCCATGCAGAGGCACTCCGTCGCGCCGAATACGAAGCTCGCAGTGCAGAGGTCATCTACTTCCGCGGCCGTTCCAGCAAAAGCGCTACCACAAGTCCAGTCTCCACTCCATTTCACAGCGGGCTGTCCCTCAAGGGCACGAGCAATGACGTTTGCACAAGAGACTGGCCGGTGGAAGACGACGCAAACAGGACCTTGGACAAGTTCAATTCAGCCAAGAGGAGAATGAGCGGACCTTCCTGGCAAATGACGCCGATGGCACAGGACGTCCGTCCGATATCGGACTCATCCCGTCCTGCCACTATCCCTGAAACAGCGAATGGTCGAATAACAGCTCTCGGCCCTGGCACACCCCTTCATCTATCCCATCCGCCGGTATACCGCCACCTCGCTACTCACGAAGATTCTCCCTCACCTCTCAGCTCAGACTCGGATTCTATCCCACAGCACTCATCACATGCACCATTCGTGCGTTCCCGTGCGTCATACCCAGCTGCCGGCGGATCTGCCGACGTTTCTCCACAAGGAGTGTCGGCTATCAAACCCGAGTTCACGTTTACGCCCTCTGCAAGCCCGTTCCTTGGGCCACTTCGGACCCTCAATCTTCACTCCACAAATCCCTCGCGAGCGCCGTCGCCTATATTGCTGCCGCCTTCACACGGGTACACCCAATGCGATGTACCTATTAGCCCGGTAGAGGGACACGGTCTCCGTCAACGTTCCAGAGGTTCTAGCATCGTTGGAAGTTCGCCGGGTTCGAAGGGTGCATTCGGTCCTGCATCGCGTAAGAGGAGCTCGGGCGAGGTCTCACAGATGGCTACATTGCCTCACGTCCATACCTACCCGGGCCAGCTGTCGCTCGCTGCACAAGCTGATCGAACCCTCTACTCTCTACCGACGCCGCAGCTCTCGAGCGGACCCAGCAGCAGTAGCGGGAGCAGTCCGGGGAGCTTCACATATCCCCTACAGTGCGGTGGATACCCAGTGCGCCCGACGTTTGAGACTGCACCGATGTCACAGAGTCCATCAAGTTCGCGCCCTGCCTCACCCTCTCATGGTGTCAGCAACAATGGGGCGGTTGCTTCCAATGGCCACCATCTCGCTCATTCGGTTCGCCTCGCGTTCGGTATGACCCCCATTAATCCGTCAGGACCTCCCCGCAACACGTCGTGGCCATCCACCAAACCTACGAAACTGAACGGTTCACCAAGCGCAAATATAAATTCGAATACGTTTTCGTCGGCTTCGGTTCCTGTTTCTCGTTCGGGTTCTCCACCTATCACGTTGCCACCGCTGAAGCTCAACTCGACATCGCTCAAGGACCCGTCGAGTTGCCCTAAGGAGACGAGCGGTTCGGACGACGAGGAAATGCAAGAGAAGAACACATCCAAGATCGAACTCCCAGGCTTCCGAGAATTCGAGGCTGCCACGCGTACCACTCGGTGACCGACTCATGTATATGTTCCATCGATTAGCCTGACCTCCGCTCCATTCCACCTCATGTCTTGTTATGTTTCTCTCGTCGTTCTGTCGAAACATCATATCCTACTGTTCATTCCCTTCTGTTTTCTTACCCATGACCCATCCTTTTCATCCAAGAACTTTTTAACCTCTCCTTGACATAGAATTCACTTTTAGACAGTCCATATGCAGCTGTGTTTCTGTCGCATAGATGCGTCACGTATATAAGGATCAGGCATCTTGAGGACGTATCTTATGTAGTCCTAATATTCCGTGTATCTACTTATCAGTCTCCGCTCGCTTTGAGGCTTGTATGAATGCAGGATTGTATCTTCGGTTGTTCTTCACGTGGGGCAAGGCTCCGAACGGTTCAAGTTTGCGACCGCGACGAGGCTTTCCCCAGAGCATGCGACAAGATTCAGGGTCAAACGCGCTGCGACCACGAACGTGCAAACTCGGGCTGGTATGGAACTCCGACTCGATGAATTGAGCAACCACTTCGTGCACGGCCCATATGCATTCCCGTAGATCGCGTTCAATCCACATGGACAATCTAACCTCGAATGGTATCGAACGAATGAGAAAGGAGATATTGCTGAGAACGTGTGCCGACGGCTTTCCGTTCTCCAGGTATGCTATCAATCTACGTCGGCTTTGTGACGGCCCTCCAAGTGTCGCGAACTGGCAGGAGATTAACGGCGCACAAGTCTTGCGTGAACAGCCTTTCCTTCTCTCGGAATGGCGGGAGATGGCTGGCCAGTGCCGGAGACGGTAAATTTGTTGATGCTTTCCACCACGAGCTGACTGCACACATGCACTTTTTGCCAAGATTTTCGTGTTCAACTTTGGGACTTTAATCAAGATGATGTGCGATGTCCGTCCCAAACTTACGCAGGACCCGCCGTCAGTATCCGTCTCCTCGGAGATAGCTGAGCTACTCAACGAGGGCGATAACGACTTTGTAGGGCAATGTTCTATCTCTCGACTTCTCTGCGACCAACCAGTATCTTATAAGGTCCGCAAATGATTTATCTTTGCCCCTAGGAGCTAGCTCCCGATATTCTTAGCGGCGGCGCAGACAATCTCATACTAAGGTTTGATATATCAAGACTGGCCGTTGGTTCCGACAGAGGAACATGTCCCGCTCAGGATGTCTTTCGACGCCATGATGTAAGTGGGGGTCCTCCCTAAGCATGCTTCTATCAGCCATATCAACCCGACCAAAACGAATACAGGAAAGCGTGCGGAGCGTGAGTGCACATCCTTATACAGACGAGGTATTCCTCAGCGCGAGGTGGGTCCCACGGCTCCATTCTAAGTTCACGAATTTGCATTTGCTGATTCTGTGATCGCTCCCGTTTGTCCTAGTGAAGATGGGAAGATCATCCTCCATGATGCACGTGTCGATAGGAGGCTGTCATCTGCACAGGGAACCGTTCAACACGCTACAGAGTTCACGGGCGTGCAAACACATCCTATCATGGAACACATCTTTGCTACCAGCGACTCCCACGGACAAGTTTGTCTTCGCGACACACGGATGGCGTTTGGCCCGTTATCTGGTAGATCCAACGAAGGGATCGTGCAAAATGTGAGTGTTCCGAGACCGCCCATTAGTATTGCCCCTGCTCGTCAGCTGAATCATCTTCATAGTACAACACAAAGCTGTCCAAACGATCTCTGAACCACCTGAGCAATCCCGAAAGCAGCAGTATTGTTTTTGATCGCGATGGTCGGTACCTATTACCCCATTCACTAATGCTTCCGTGGAGTTGACATTGACATTCCTTTAGGGAGTAAGTTGGCTGTGACGATGCTTGTGAGTCTCCGTCTCGAAATTTGAATGATTCTATCTCGAGCCCGAGAACAGCATTGGTTTCCAACCATCTATGCCGTTTCGGACCCTCACCCCCTTGCTGTCCTGACTGGCAAGAACAACCCCGACGGGTCACCTATCAATCTCGGAGAAAGAACGTACTCAAATTCATGCACGATGAAGGTGAGATTTCGTGGGCAGGGTTTCTCCAACACTCTAACGTAACTAGTCAGGGGCATTCGGTGGACCCGGAATGAACGAAGATATTTTTTATGGAGCAGGGTCTGATGACTTCAGGGGCTATGTCTGGAAAATACCGGAACTCAGCACACTTTTGGGGTCCAGGCAGGAGATTAATGCGGATGAATGGATATCGCAGGAATGGAATGGCGTCTGCGGTGAGTTCATCAACAGCCTAAATGTAATATCGCTTCATTCGTCACGGTCCCCAGCTTACGCCGAAAGCCAATGGGCAACACGGTACCTCCCGCTTCAAATCGACTCCCCTCTCTGCCGGTTAAATGGTTGGTTTTAATGATCGGAACGAACTCAGCATGCATGCCCGATCTCAATTTTTGTGTTCATAGGGCATAGGTCCATCGTGAACGCCGTCGCAATGCACCCGTCGCTTCTCCACATCGTCACATCTGGCATTGAACGCCATGTGTTTTTGCACAGCCCGACACGCACTTCGCCAGTCGCTTCTCCGCTTTCTGAAACACCACCTGAGACAAGAAGGTTAGGAGACCAAGGGCTTCATGACTCCGCTCGCTTCCTGAGAACATTATTGTTGGGCCCACATCCAACATTGCATGAGGAAATCGACGAAACAGGTGACGAGGAAGAAGCAATATCCTTGTTTGATCAGTAAGTAGTCCTGACCGATCAGCACGGGGACTTCTCACAAGGAAATGTACACAGCATTTTGAGGGAAGAGGGTGGAGGGGACGTGTTCACACTGCGGCATTGGGGAGGTAACGAGGAGGACTCTGATACTGAATACGATCACCTCGTGGTTGACATGATGGACTCCCCGACTTCATCATAATCCATTGAGTAGGTGTTCATGCAGGCTTACTGGTGTTGTAAATTTGCGTCGTAGTCGGTGTTCAGTCGATGGCTTGAACCCTATGGCCTGACGTTCAACTCGTTTTACTCCATGTGTACCACTCCTGCTTCACTGCCCTTCATCTCCCTGATCTCATTCTTTACAGCAGTATCTTATATCAGGTTATCCGGCAAATGAATTAGCGCCCATGCTGTGGATACACGTGCCTCGTTATCTCGATAGGACTCACTCCACTAGGGTGAATCTAACACTGCCGTTATAGCTCGCCCAGAGGTAGAGATGACAATGATGATCGGTGACCATTACAATCTAACAATCTGCCCGCCGCCCAGTTCGAAGCAATCCATCAAGTTGAACAGATCCTGTATGGAAGGGGCGTGAAGATGTGACGTGTCGAACAATCTAGGTTAGTAGACTGGCCAGATCGAGGTCGGCATGTCCCGTTTACTGACGGATTGACGGTCCATGCTTACAACAAGGCAGGTTCTGGCAATGCACCGTTTCTACGATTGGATCGGCCAAAAAGCGACGCTGTGACCGCTACAATATAAGAGCGTTGACCTCGATGAGCGTGAACTTTCAATCGGCTGTTATGTTCGTACGACAGACCTCGGAAAAGCACGCGGTTCAGTCACCCATCTGACCGCTTCATCGCGCTCTTTCCGAGTTTCGTGATTTTCAGAGGGGGCAGGTCCACCACCCTTGCCCCGGGAGTCAAGAAAATCTATGGGATGTGGACGACGAGACGAGTCCCGTCGCTTCAACGCAAAGCATCTCATACGAGCCTCTCCGAGTCTGCCAGTGATCGTCTCGAGATCGAACAGGGGGGTATCTACACTGATTCCAGCGACAAGCTTGCATTGTTCTGGGCGACCAAGGCTAGCCTTTGCCTGGACTCGAGGACCGGAATTTCGCCTACTGTGATCAGTTCTTTTTTTTTGAGGGGGGCACGTTACTGAACATTCGCCCACATGCCCAGGAGACACCGAATTTATGGCGCTGATTGGGGTCAAGAACGCGACTCCGCTCCATTCTCGCGTGTTAGCATTACGATCACGACGTGAGTTCCCCCCCACAACGCCCACCCGCGCAGCTGTACTGCCTCAGTCAGACGATTCCCCACTTGGAATTTTTCCGGTCGAATTACCCCCCACGCTCGGCGTGTTGTATTTAAAGAACGTTTACATTCTCGATGATTACAGTATGGAACGTGTACGATCCTGTGGTGTACGTATGCGTTGGCAAGGACGTCGCCGATGCCACGGCGCGCTTCATGCTTGCAAACGGGGAAGGTGTCCCTGAACGAAAAGAGTTTAATGAAGGACCATAAATGTCGTTATCGGTGGCTGTAGGGAGGATTAGGCAGGGCCAAGTAAACGCCTTAGTTCCTGAACGCATTGGGTTCTGAAGGAAAGGGTGTGGCTTGATGACGAGATTGCAAAGATACAGCACAAGGAACGCATGTATTTATTCAATGAGTATCACCAGTTTGGACGAGTCGATGACAGGTCCGAGTGGATGCGAATCAGCGTACGTCACTACAGTAACGGATATCAACAAGTGTGGTATGTTGAGCAAGAGTGATAGCACTAGAGTAAGGACAGGAATAAATAAAGCGTACTGACGAGCGGGACCCACAAAAAAAATTAGATAGATATCTCTCAGTAGTCTTAGTAGCGCGCGTCCCACGCCGTCTTGTATTCGGGCACGTACATGGGGGTGTAGCCAGGAGAAGTGTCATGTGCCATGTGCATATCATATGCAGCCTGCGGTGAGGCTTCATAGATCGGTCGGTAGCTCGGTGGGTCCACTACCCAAGCGGCGCCAGGCGCAGAGGCATTCTTGATGCGGCGGCGGCGACAGCAGTAAACTATGCCGGCGACGAGCAGAATGAGAGCAAGGCCGATACCAGCAACCAAGCCAATCACCCATGGCGCCACCGGGGACTTGGAACCGGATTTGGAACCACCTGAACTGAAGACTTGCCCATTCTCGTCTCCTATAGCGCTCCCGGTGCCATTGCGGACCTCTGCAAAATCTTGTGCCGCTCGAGTCGCATTGGTGATTGGAAGGAGCTGGATGTAGGCCGTGTCGGTCGACGGAGTGGCCGCGTTCACCAAGTTACCAAAGTTGATCAGCAGGTATGAGTTGCGCACTGGAGATATCGACAGCTGATCAAATCCATGGCCTGCGAGAAACAGAAGCAACACTCACAAAATGCCATTCCCAAAATCATATCGAAGAGGATTTCATTTTCCTCAACAATGTCGAACGAGTATGGCTGGAACTGATGGGGAATTAGCAGTGTCGAGACGAGTGAAAGGGATCGGGCTCACCGCGCCGACACAGTAATTTTGTCCGTCTGACTGTAAGCCAAATCCATCGAAGTTCAAGTCGAGAGGATGAATGGGGAACTCCACGCCCCCGAAAAGGAAAGTAGCGTTAACCTCCTGATCGCAAGGGAGGACCCAGATCTCTCCCAGATTAGAAATATTCGAAAGGACAGCACCTGGGATTTCGCCATACAATGCCTGAGCAACATAACTACGGGTACACGATCAGAGCTTGACCAAATACACCACCGTAGGTACTCACGGAGGAACCTGAGGAAGTGAGAATCCTGTGTCAAAAACAACTGTCGCATTCTGGGTTTTTGCACCTGTAACTTGAGTCTTGATCTGAATTGGCTTGCCATTCGGCCCAATGATACCATTGACATCGAGTAAAGTCTGCCAATGCTGACCGCCTTCGAGAGGAACGAGGGTGACAGGGTGCTGTGGTTGATTGAGAATATCTTGGTAATCCGTCAAAACTTCGCCGACAGCGAGATCGCCGGGATAGGGCTCCTCTGGGTCATCTGAACGCTGGAGAAGAATTGCAATGAGAGGCGAAACTGAAGAGTTGGAGGTAAATATCCGGTCTAGAGGTGGGTTCGCTGCAGCTGAGTTTCCCAAAGCTCGGACACTCGATCCAGAACTGGGCCCGAGCCCAATTAAGCCGGCGGCACCGGCGGCTGCGTTTCCTTGTGGCGCCTCAACTGGAAAGGGATGAACTGAGATGAATGTTATAAAACGAGCATGAATCAGACTCACTAAAGAACTGCGAGGGGATAGAAAATCCAGCAAAATCCAAGGTAGCGGACATGACATTGCCTGGTATTTGTTGAATAAGGTGGCGCTGCACAGTAAGGGAAGCACTGCAGTCACCTGAAGCTGAGCCGGATGCATAAGATACACCGGATTGATAGTTTTGGGGGAGGGCACCGGGCACAGCAGAGGATACCCAGAGATCGGAACTGAGGCCGAGGATCGGTCAATTGTGACGATCACTTGTGATGAAGTGATGCGTACCTGCCAGTGTCGATCATGATGGAGAACGCTTCCCCGTTGAGGGAGACATTGGTTAAGTAGACGAGATTCTGAGAGTCGCCTAACTGTGACAAAGTCCCTGTCATAGAAGTCCTCCGCTCGAGATGGGGGGAGGTCACGGTGGACCCGAGACGACCCGAGAGCTGAAGATGGGTTGCATCGGCACGAATGGCCAAGGCAAGAAGGCCAACGGGGAGGAACCTCGCGAACAACATGGCGAGAAAGGACAGGAAAGAGCGAGTCTGGGATCCATCATAAGTATTTAAAAGTGCAGGGTCAAGATTCGTTGTGCACTGGTTTGTTCACAACTTTGAAGCGATCGTGTGAGCTCGCATATTAGTCTCCCTCCACGCTTGATTGCCGTACCTCCTCTCTTTCTTGATGCGTTCCCTACCACTCCTACACTCATTTCTTCTCTCTCCCCTCGCTGCTTTCGCCGTTTCTATTCCGTTCTCCGTCCGCACCCAGCATCTCCCCCGCCAGTCCTCCAACAACAGCCTACTACCCGTCGGAAACACCCAAAATGCTTTTTATTATTCCAATATCACCCTCGGTGGTCAACAGATATCCGTCATGTTGGACACTGGAAGGTATGCACCTTCTTCCCTCCTCTCGCCAAACCTTCACGCGTCAATAGCTCTGATTTATGGGTGACCGGCTCTGTCCCTGGTGCTCAGGACACTGGCACGTCCCTAACGCTGTCCTACGCTATCGGCAATGCCGCTGGTATGTCCTGTCTTCATTTTCACACACTGCGCTCTCACTCCACCTGCTCAGGTGACGTCTATACTGCCCCATTTCAGATTGGCGGACACACTGTCCAAGACCAGGCCTTCGGTTAGTCTGCACTCTTTCCGTCACTCTATTCCAACTTATTCTCTCAACACAGTCCTCGTTACGGATACATCATCATTCTCTACTAATATCCACACAGAAGGCTATGATGGTCTTATTGGCCTCGGTCCAAACTCTGGCTCTTTAATCTATAAGAAGCTGAGCGGAAATTCCGGAAACACTGCCATCAACCAAATATTTCAGCAGAATTCTTCATCCGACAACTACATCACCTTGATACTCAGCCGTAAAGGCGACCCAGCTAGCCAGATAACCGGCCAATTCACTATATCATCCATCGTCCCGGGCTTTGACAACATAACGAGTCAGCCCCAGATTCCCGTAGAGGAAGTGTACGAGCTTACGGACGAGGACCAGCACTGGCAGCTCTTGACAGACAAGGATGTCGGCATCATTGGCCCCGACGGACAGCCGATTCAATACTCTTCGATTGTACCCAAAGCACCGAGCGGTCAATTGGTTGCTGTTTTGGATTCCGGATTCACACTACCCCAGGTTCCCCGCTCGGTGTCTGACGCCATCTATGGTCGTGTGCAGGGTGCAGAATGGTCGACATCAAGTCAGGCATGGCTCGTGCCTTGTGGACAGTTGATCAACGTCACGTTCACCTTTGGTGGCATATCATATCCGGTGCATCCACTGGACGTATCTTCCAGTGATTTCGGTGTCTCATTCTCGAATGGAAACCCTGCCTGTCTTGGAACTGTGAGTCAATTCAAATAGTTTGTGTTCACACCTAATTTGCCGTTAGTTTCAACCCATCAGCTCAGCGTTTAGTTTGCTCGGAGAATATGATATGATTCTTGGCATGGCATTTTGTATGATCATTTCATCTGTCGCGTGGTCTATTTCCTGCTGACTATCTTTCTTCTTTTCCTAGTACGGAACGTATACACATTAATCAACTTTGGCAACCTAGTCCAGGGCGGCTCGAGCTCAAGTAACCCTTACATCCAACTCCTCTCCCTCACCGACGAGACCGCTGCGATCAACGATTTCATTCAAGTCCGATTGAACGGCCAAAACCTCATAAACTCTCCTCAGTATGCCCTCTTGCCCGCGTCGCAGCAGCAGTCCTCGCCCGAGACCTCGGCAGAGCAGAAGGCGCAGTACGAGGAAGAAGTCCTCAGTCGCTGGCCCTACATCCTCGCCGGATGTCTTTTCGTCGTTATCCTCCTTGTTGCTTACTGCGTCTGGCGCTGCTGTTGCAGGCGCAAACGTCTGGCCAAGAAAAAGGCGGCGAAGCAGCAGAAGAGTCTGACCACCGGGCCGTATGCACAGTTACCGGACTCGGGGAGCACTGCGACCCTGGTGATGCAGCCTATGCGCAAGTCCACGCTTGATTTCAAGGAGGAGTATAGCGGAGACGCGTTCGCACGACACTAACCCTGCCGAAAGGGATCCATATATGTATGGTGAAGTACTGGCGGGTGTTTTGGATACCACGAGCAAGCTCGAAAGTAGCTGGCTACATGGACTTGCTGCACATGCACGTAGTTGCATGCTGCAAAAATATACCATCATCGCATCCATGTACAGAGAGGGTCTAGAAGACTTCTCTTACATCTGATTTGTACTGTCTGTTTCGCCCCTTTGCAAACCTCTTCATCGTGTGGGTATGCTAATACATGCGAGGCATTGATATACTACATTCACATCCTCCATGAGCAACCGCTACTAAAAATAGCATTGAAGACGTGTTCAGAGTCCTTTTTCATCAAGACTTGTGACGTCCAAGGGAAGATGGTCGGTCCCCGAGCACGAAGGTCGAATGAGCAAGGCACAACACCACAACGCAGACCATCATCGTCCTCAGAAACAACGACGCGCCGGCATTTTGCTGAACCAGCGCTTTGACGATCACGCCGACCCCGTGCGCCTCGTGTGGGTCTTGAGCTTGTTCCACCGCACTGGGCTGGATCCAAGTCCGACCGTCCTGAGCCCGAGTCTGTGAGGAGGACGGGCCATCCAAGCTTGATGCCACCCCAGGACAGTGGCCGTGACCATGACCATGACCGAGCCAGGAACCCTCGAGGAACGCCGAGCGGTCCATCTGAATCCGTACCGTGACGAGCGTCGACTCGGATCTGTTCTCACACCCAACGTTCCAACCTCCTCCCAGCGGGACGTCCGACAACGGGCCACCATCGTACGCGTCGACCAGCCACCCGAACATGCGCTCGCCTCCACCTTCTGCGTCCAGCACGTAGCCCACATACGCACGTGTCCGCGCTGCGTCCGAATCCTCCACAGGGCCCACTCGGCGGACGTTGTCGCACAGCCAGTCTAAGATATAAACTTCAAGTTGGTCGTCAGGTGACGTCAGGGTGGAAACGTGTATCGGGTGCGATGGCCATGCGGCCGCGAGGCGTTCGAGCGGGGGAACTTCAAAGTCGAACAACTGTACCTGGGCCAAGTCGGGTCGTGGGCCAGGGAATTTAATTCCGCCATCGGACGTGTGTCGTAGCGCCAGCAACCACGGGCGACAATATGTGGGGCCAGTAGCAGTAATGACGGCGGTGACGTGTTGGGACTTGAACAAAAGGTCGGGTTGCAAGAGACTGTTTCAGGGTAAACAGTTTTGGGAAATCCCCAGGGCGTCTTTTCAAGGGTGTGGGAGAGTGACGACTAGCCCGTGCTTACCTGCAGACGTGCCATAGCGTAATGAATAAGATCAGGTAGTCGCCGTTCCCGTTGGGTGCGTGTCCGTCGTGCAACCAGTTGAGACCCTGGGCCGCGTCATACGTCTCTGGAGGGGCGAGGCACGACAAGGCTGCGATGGGATGAGAGGCGTCGACAAGGAAAGGGTCCTTCATTTTCAGAGGAAAGGGAATC